>PNEQ01034782.1:33995-45400 GCA_003012365.1 Medauroidea extradentata | reverse complement strand
ACTGTTTAAATTACAACACGGTGTCTAAATATTTAAAACAAAGAATATATATATTTCAGAGAAAGCTGTATTTTAGTAAAAACAAAACATCTTGTTGTTGCGAATAAAGTGGTTTTAGAATGTATATCGCCCGGTGCTATATTTACTTAATTTTCTCCCAGTTAGCAACAACAAATATCACCACGCTGGCTACGTAAGAACATTGCCCAAATATGGCAGGACAGTCTTTACAACGGTATACGCGGTCGTGAGTGAAACCAGTTATTTTAATGCCCGAATGTGCTCACAAGTGCTCCAGTCTTGTCTCACGGCTTACTAGGTCAAACTGACTTCACACGAGTTTAATTGATGTTTACAAACTTTCAGTCTTTCCGCTTAATCTTATGCGAAAATTTCCAATTTTTTATTATTATTATTTTCAACCTGACACTTATTCGATCAGAAAGGTAATCTAAGATAAAACGTTAATAACCTAAACAAATTACACGAATGAAATTATAATATCAGTAGATACAAAACAAGACTTAATCTTGTGAGAAATCATAGTAATTAACTTACTTTCGTAGTCTAGCGAATAAGTGCACGTGAAAAAAATTCACTACGTGTCTCCCGACTTTAGGTAGGGTGGGAGAAAGCGGTGGTGAAAGTTGGGCCGGCTGCTTGTCTAGCGGCAGCCATTTGACTTGGAGAATTGATGAGATATGGGTGAGATGAACGTGGAGCAGCGACGGAATGAAAGAGGCGGAGGAAACGAGAGTTCCCCGAGAAAAGTAGCTATACAACGGCAAAGTCCGCCACGTTTTCAACATGCGAAAGTCCGCGACCAAACTCGCCGGGGATTGAGCCTGGATCGCTTGGGTGGGAGGCAAAAGGTCTGACTCCTCGACTCCTGCCTTCACCACCAACCCCCTTCGGCCCGAAAATAGTGCTTGTATTTTAAGTTAAACACATGTAAAAATATAGTACAAGGTTTTTGTTAAGTATTGTTTGCTAATTGTGAAATTGTCAAAATAAATTCACATCGGAAACATGCCATTACTCTATTTCATAAACACACTACATACGTTTTTATAAGTATATTTATAAACACGGAATAAAAACAAACTAAGAGACGGTCATTATTATATCGTTTCATTAACGCAAAGTGCACGTAGTCAAAATATCCGACACAGTGCAGAAAGGATGGGGACGTCATTAAATAAAATTTTATCCGTGCTATGTTGTGTCAAACATTTCATCCCGCGAAATTCGAGCCAAGATGGCTTGTTTCTGTCACAAACACCCATCAATTTGTATTAAAAACAAACGTACTGAAAGTTGTTTCTTAGTAGGTCTTGAAGAGACAGGATGAAAAAAAACCATCATTGCCAACACCAGCAGGGATGGCACTATGTTACTTGCCAGCTAAGAGAAATGAATGGCGAAAAGTGTACGTATATTGGTATTGTTTCCACTAGTTAGTTGCATTTTTGGTATACATATTAGTTAATTAAGCGTATTGAGCTTTGTTTTGACGATTTTAGGGGGAAAGGGGACAAAACACGTTGGTCACTTGCTGAAACTTTACACATGTGTTCTAAGTATTATTCATAAAAAACTATAGGCAGATATACTTGCTGGACTATGTGTACGAAGAGGTTTAGGACTTTGTATGAATTTATTACTATAATTCTTTCATCGACATATCTGTCGTTAACTTCCAGCTCCGTCTCCCTACCGATACATTCTTCCAATGCGTTTTGATTACGCTTTCTTTTTTGCTCTTCTAACCTTCCGTGAGCTGCAGGGATATTCGGCCGCCTTTTATTTTCTTATATATACATTTGGTAGCAGCATTTAATGGAACATTCCTTCAAAGTATACGCCTCTTCAGTTTCTTTAACTCTTGTGCAAGGCTAAAAACACAGACGAACACAATAGTCTCTTTGCGACAAAACAAATTGCCACGATTCGGAGACTGCAGTCTGTCCCCGTCTTCAGGCAAATACAAGTCCGAAGAGAACCTGCAGACTGACTATGGTACCTGGAAAACAAGGGTCTGTACGTATTCTCACGTTTTCTGTGACACACCACTTGCTGCAGTGGCGTATGTACACAATACTTATTTAGTCTATATTACCATATTTCACTGAATTCCCGATTTTTATGATCTTATTTATATTCATGTATCAAACATTCGACTGTAGTCACAGAGATAAGGCTTTTGCCGAATATTAAAAAAATTTTACTCTCGTATGTATATTGATCTTTGAGAAATTATAATAAACATATAATTTTGAAATGGTGCTAATATTTTAACTAGGAATGTTCCTAATACGTCTCGTGGAATATTTCAGCAGCAGACTATGTACACGTCATTGTAACGTGGCACACGTTCTTGATTTCGTTGGTCGAAATTGCCGCACGGACAGCTAGTTGTGGCCAACGGACCGTTGAGAAACGCTTGCGCACGATCACTCGTCAAAATAAAGTGAGGGGAAGCAATCAACTTGAAATTACCTGCCCCGGGTAACAGTGACTCAAGTTCGTTTGCTCCGTGCTTGTTTACATCGTGTAAGCAACGCGGTTATTGTGGCGGATCATACGGCAAGGAAGAGAAGAATTCGTTTGTGTTCAAGCGAGTAAATTCCTCGAATGATCTATCATTCTTGGAGTGATTGATGAACAAAAGCAGCGTGTAATACACGAAGTTATAAAGAACAACTTATGTCCTATGCTTACCATGCTTCCAACTACAGTGTTTATAGGGAAATCATTGTTAATTCGATTAATTGCCTCAGAATCTGATTCAAAGAAGAATACTTTTATGTTATGTTCCTGGAAGAATACTGCGATGTAAGACATTTTCGACAGTATTTTTATTACTTAGAGTATAACATGTGCCTTCACAAAAATTAACTGCGAACAATATACTTATTAAATTCTACGACAATGTTTACTAAGAATTATTTTTACGTAGAACATTTTGTTGTTGTTGTTTTGTTTTGTTTTTAAGAGATGTAGATGATGATGGTGGTGGTGGTGATGATGGTAATGAAGATGATGATGTTGTCGGTTGTGATGATGTTGATGGTGATGATGTTGACGGTGATGATGTTGATGGTGATAATGTTGATGGTGATGATGGTTATGAAGATGAAGATGGTGGTGGTGGGTGGTGTCGGTGATGGTGGTGGTGACACTGATGGTAGTGATGACGATTATGATGGTGATGAAGATTATGAGTTTTCAGTCCGAATGTTAGTTTGTACTTCAGTAAGAACGACTGAGGCGCGACTAAGCGAGGGTGATACGGCGGTGGTTCGCCATTGTTCTCATCAGGATGAGGATGAGGGGACAACGCAACACCCAGTCCTGAACCCGGGCAGATAACAGTAAATATTCCTCCATGGCCGGGATTGCCCTTATCACATCGACCATTGCCTCTAACGCTTGGCCAAGCGGTTGGGCTTCAAAGAGTGTTCGTCAAGAACTGTCTATTCAGAATTCATTAGTTTTATTACTGATCTTAAATATATTTATAAGGATTTAAATAACTTTATCTCTTACGCAAAACATTTTACACCTCATAACTCGAAACCAGGAAACGTATATTTAACCCCCAACAAAAAGAGGGGGTGTCATACATTTGTTGGCAATGTATGTCTGTGGCTTCGTAGCTCCCAAACGGATTGACCGATTTTAATTTTTTTTTTTTTTTTTAATTGAAAGATGGTTTTATCGAAGTGGTTCTTAGCTTTATTTGACGAAAATCTGTCCAACTGTTCAAAAGTTATGAGCTCTTTTATTAACTCATGTGATATTTTCACTGACGTAATAACGGAAGGACATATTTATTGTGGATTTCTTCACTTCTTGGTTGTACGAGACAGAGATGCTTTTTCGTTGCTGCACACGCTGTTTATTTTTTCAATTTTTTATTCAATCAATCGACTTAAATTTTGGAACATTGTTGTAAATCCGATAGTCCTGCATTTATGGTAACCTGAATCTGATGACTGCGAACATCCCTGTAGTGTCTTTAATTTATTATTGTCTTTCTTGTAACCAAATGTAAAGAACGTGTTGTGAACATCACAAATATTAAATCATCGTATAAATACACACTCTCAACTTTCAGAAGAATGATATTTCACACTGTGATATTTGTAGGTCATAAAACGATACTAATATTGTATTGTTTATTTAATTTTATTATGAAAAAATGTGGGTATTAAAATATTATTAATTGTATTAATAGTAGACAATTGTGAATTTAAAAATTAAAACATTTCTAATATGACAATAAATACTTCAAAAACTATACATCATTTATACAATGTTATATTTACAGTGATTTTAGAAGTAGAAGTATTAAAGTTCAAATAGCTACAAATAAAATTTAAATTTAATATTTTAAAAAGGCTTATAAACGATTAGTTAAAAAGTAAAAAATAATTGTTTCAAATTATTGTTGGCTCTTAAATGCGTCGGGCGAACGCTAAGTAACTTAAAATTTGTTAAAATTTGCGAAATTTAAACAGAACAAAGTAAGACCATATTTACTAAACGACGTTCTAATCCAAAAATTTAATTTTTAGAATGTCATTTTAAGTGCCAAGGTATTTTTTAAATTATTTTGATCAACATCAAATCTTACTAAGTACGCAATAAATGCACGTGTTCCATTATCGGCTTTCGTTTGTTTTATTCGAGATAGTGTTACTTAATTCGATCAATTGTTCAGTTGTTCACCTTTTCAACATGATTGCCTTTATTTGGATTAAAAAAAAAAAACGTAGTGTTACCTTCTAACCATAGCAACAGAGCCACGTATTACAAACTCAACACTCGAGTGTAGATTCAGATTCAGATTAAATACGTTACTCGAGCCTGTCAGGTTTTCTTCCACGTCATCTGAGCGTGACGCGTTAATGATCATGGCCACCGAAAGCCGCTTTAAAAGTAATCATAAAACAATGAACTTCTTATACCTTCCCATCAATTCACGAATATATCTCCATTAACGCCAATAAAAACATTACATTTCATAAATGATCTCTGCTGAATAGTGCCAGAAGACACAGTAAGAAATAAGCTTAATGGTAGGATATTAAATTGATCTTATCGCATAGACTATGAAAGAAACAGATCGAGCTAGGTATCAGCACAAATTCAACACAGAAATTTAAACTTCCTTGAGAAATAGCGTCTTTCCACATAAAGTTGTAGTTAGAAAAAAACGATTTAGCCACCAAACGCATAATCACCACGCTTCAAGTTTTAAATATGCAGTGTAAAGAGAAAAAATTAACAACTAAATTTAACATTAGTCTAATAAAAACAGTTCAACACTGCACATCTTCCAACTCAAGTATGAGTAGAGTATAATGTCGCTGAACGATTCAAGAAAGAAATAATTAATGAAATAAAAATTTTTAAAATGTCTAGCGTCCTAATTTGCAAACTGCTATTCAGAAGTTATCACTGGAGTTAAGAGGGAAAAAAAAATAATAATGACATTCATACTCTTCAGGTTCCTTTGACCAACATTTTTTTTTTTTTATGTTTTATGACAGAAAAATTCTACAATTTGAAAAGGATTTGTTCAATATAGGCCACTGTGTAGACAGCCATTTTCTTCACTACGTTTTTATTTTTATATTCGTACCAGATATATATTTTTAAAGACATAAATTGTGACTAAATGTAGCTCAAATGATATTTTTTATCCAGCATACTTTTCGCATTATGGCATGTCAAAGTGAAAATGTGCATGTCACGGTACAACACTAAAACCTACTAACATACTGAACTCAATAATTCATACTAAATAACGATATTAAAGGCTACCATGTATCCTATGTAAATACAAAAAATAAAAAATTGGTGTTAAAAAACTTGAATTTTTTAAATTTCAGCATTTCAATACGAACATTTTTATGCTTTGTTTTTATATAGGATACGAGCCCATAACATTGTTTAGCCAACTTTCCGAATGAAATAAAAGTAGACTTATGAGATCACTTTTCTGTCTGTGTGTGTGTATGTCTGTGGACAGAATTCCATCAACCTTTGTAAAAATATAGTACTTAGAAACCTAACTTGACATCCATTGTTCGGTTTACGCTTTTTTCATATTTTCAGAATGGCGGTCATTTTAACATTTTTAGATCAAGCTAGACATCTAACGAAGCGTACTTTCGAATTTAATCAAACTTGATACACATATACTACATACAATGTTGACTTGACTATTGTGTATTTCATTCATTCTGTGTGCATATTTTAAAAATAGCGGCCATTTTTATATTTTTAGCATGGTGTCTTTCATCCATCTGTAATATTTAACAAGCGGCAATTATTTTTATCTAAATTTAGTTACAATTTATGTCTAAAAATAGAAAAAACCTCTGTTACAAATATAAGCAAAAACGTAATGTTTAAAATTGCTGTTTACCGAGCCCTTGAAGTCATCAGGATACACGCACAGAAAATAAATATGCGATGGTTATGCAAACCAGAGCAGGAACCTTGTGCACCAGCGAGGAATGAAGCATACACTTAACTGTCGTCTTTTTTTGAGGAAGTTTTCGGAAGACATGCACATTCAACGATTTGCCTTTTTACTATCGGGGAAACTGTTTATGAAGCTGCCATATTATGAGGTATTTCTTCCCAATTTTTTTATACACTCCAACAATAAGGTCAAGAATGTAATTTATTTGTAGTGGAACATCTGTACACACCTACGCCTATGAATTTACGTACAGTATTGTTTATTATTATTTCTTCAGCGAATACAGTTAATAATTGAATTAAAATTTACAACATGTGTAAGTTCAACTTACTGACATAATGTAACGAACTTCAGTTATATTGCTGAAGTACTAGAACAAAATATTTAGACCTCAACACCTCAAAAAAAATTTCTTCCAGATAAATTTTTAATTGACAGAATCTGCGAGGTCAACTATGTCCACTTGTTGATAGAAAGATCAGGAGGAAAAAAATAACCCGCACCATTCAGTACTTGGGAAAGTCAACGGGTCACATGTTGAGGTTACCTTCCAGGAATAACCCCGTGCAAGGGTCACTTGAGCCGTGACCACCTCTACTGCGACGTTGCCGCACCTCGCTCCACAACACCTCGCAGCACTGGTATTGACACGAGTGGTGAAAAAGTCGCGTGATGACCTCGCCTGCTGATGCCGCCCGGTTGTGCCAAAATTACATTCGCGCAGGTGACTTCGTGATGTCGCCGTTGGCTGATAGTTACTGCCACCTATTTTTTTTGTGAAAATAATAGGCTGCGGTGGTCGAGGAGTCCCGTAGCTCAGTTGGTTGAGCGGCCGACTGTGGTACGAGGGGTTCTGGGCTCGATTCTCAGGTCAGGCTGGGTGTAAAATTTGTGTCCATCCGTTTGAGTCATTTCAATTGTCGAAGTCACTAAAACTGACACACCTGAGGGAATTGTCTAATAATAAAGTTGTAAATGGGGGATGTTTGGCTCTTTGTCGATGTTGAGACCTCTCCAAATAGCCTAACATTTTTATTAAAAAAATATATACGTTGGTTGAGCAGCCGGCTTTGGTGCGGGGGGATTCTGGGTTCGATTTCCAGGTCTGGCTGGGTGTAAATTTATTTTCGTCCACATTGTCTCTCTACAATTGTCTGACGACATTTACTCGGGGTTGCTTAAGTAAGTCACATTGACGGGAGGAATGTTCGGTGCAGTGATGGTGCTGAAGCTACCGCCTCGCCACTGTACCAAATATTTTATTTAAAAAAAAAATAATAATAATAAAAGGAGTCAGACCTTTCGCCTCCCACCTAGGCGATCCGGGTTCGATCACCGGCGGGTTCGATCCCGGATTTTTCGCAAGTGGGGAACCTGGTATACGTTGCCACTGTACGACGGGTTTTCTCGGGGCACTCCCGTTTCCCCCACCACACTCATATCACCCTCATCTCATCCATTCGTCGGGTCGGACGGGCGACGGGCATTTCTCTCTAGCTTCAGTTGAATCAGAATAATTTCTGGCTTTGAAAAAATATCAGTTACCCCGAAAAAAAAAATAATTTTAAATAAAACTGCCAGACATGTTTTTGATATCTGCTCTCTTTTAAGTTAAAAAAATATTAATCGCAAAAAACAGTAAAAGCTAAAGAGTGTGACATTAACATCTATGTTCATCGTGTCATATTTTGAATCTTAGTTACAGTTCTATTGCCATATACATTGTACTGTACAGAAAACGGGAATAGGGGTTCAAGATATTACGATAGAGTATAATATTTTAACTATAACAATAGCAATTTGGAAGCGAGACCGGTTTATTAAATACTTTTTTATATCAATGATGTAGTCACTATTTTTAATAACAATGTTCGCCAAAGGGAAACAAATAGAATTATTTAAGAATTTCGTAGTCTACGAAAATTCACTTAAAAAAAAGTCACGTAAATTTCGCGTATTCATTTGAGAATACATTAGTCTTCAAACTCCTGTGCACATTCATACTTAATGAAACGCCTTCTTGACAACTATGAACCAGTAGCTGACTCACATTCAACACTTTATATTTCCCGCGCTACCTTGTCAGTAATACGACTGGCCACTCACTGGAGCAGCAGCCAATGTTAAAGTAGCTGAGGACAGAGTGTATACAGGACTTTGGAGTCTAGCCGGCTGGTCGTTGAACCCCTGAAATATCCGGGTCTCTAGTCCCAGAACATCGGAAAATACGTGAAAAATTTTCCATCACATTCGTTATTGGGTTTTTTAATGTTATTGGTTTATAATTTCCATTATTGGCATTGTTAACAGTAATTTTCAAGTAACTGCATTAGAGTTAAGCTGAATAATTATCATGGGATAACTGTTACCGTTACAATAAATAACGAGAAAACAGAAAAGTCATTTTAGGTTACGTGGTGTTCATTAAGGGAAAAGGACGCAAGTTGTTAAGGAAGGATGTAAAAGACAGTCTGGGGGGGGGAGGGGGGAGACTCACAGACCTATGATACCTACATATGTGAGTCCTGCCCGTCCGAAAATGAATGTAACTTAAATAATTGTAACTTAGCCCCATTAAGTCATGGAAAAGTCTGGTTTGCAAAAATTGCTTAGTACAAAAAAAAATCAAGCGTCAGTCCCTAAAATCTACCAAAATGGATGTTTCTTCCCGAAAATGCATCTCGAAATATACCAACCAATAGCAGCTCGTCTCCGACGACTATAGGACAACTCTGTGTAGCGATTACTCCCGAAGTGTTTATTTAAGCGCATTGAAATCTTACCACATCTACAGTGACAATATTAAACGTTAGTTAATCAAAGCATTTTACTTATTTAACTACTATTTACAAATATGTTTAATAAATACAACCCTCAGTATGCTCCTCCCTCTGACGGCAACTTTCTCTTCCCCTTTCATTCCTTGGCTGGCTCCCTTGGGTCCTGTCTGTCCCGTCTGTCGGCTGAATACTTAACATATACTCACTTTCTACAATTAACAGTTGTGACTATTACAATCATAAGATCATATTTAACAACTATAAATTTTCATTCTGAACAAAAAGAAGCTTGAATTATATTTCTACGACATATATAAAGCGCATGTAGGAAACAAGGTGTCTCGTCGAGCCCGAGCTCTCGGGGAGTTGGCGTGTTTTCGGCCAGAAAAGGAACGTTCAGCAGAAGCTAATACCACCCTCCCACCTCCACCCACCCATCTTCCTCCGAGAAGGTGCTCCTCGGGTTGCGGCACTTCACGTCGGGGGCGGTGGAGATCGGGGGCGGCGCCGGCTGATGACCCGTCATTCCACCGCTATCGTGACCGCGAAGCCGGTGATTTGCCCCCGCGTCGTCGGCCGCCGCCCCAGCGCTCCACGCCCGCCAAATTACCGCAAATGCGATTCGTTCCCGCTGGTTAACAATAGCAGGGGCCCTCGGCACCGCCGCGTCATGAAGTCAAACAACTACCGGCTGACAAGGGGGAAAAAGTAACCCCATGTTTGTTACCTTCATTGTTTGTACGAACTTTCCACTTAACCGAGTGACACGCACGGTTTATTTTTTGGACGGGAGGGATTCTCTTTCAGTTTTTGTACGTTGGTATCATAGCAATACGGATACAAGTAGTTGACGGTAAAGAAGGTGCTTTATAAGATCGCCTTTGTCTACAATAATATATGACGAACTGAGTGTTTTGTTACGTGTGTGTATGTGTGTTTATGTATGTATATATATATATTTATTTACTTATTTACTATTTTATTTTATTACTTTATTTACGTCTTAAGTTTTACATGGCGAAATTAAGGCGTACGCCTTTTTATACATTTAACCACGGTAATTATACATTATAAAGTTATTAATAAATTAATCATATCAACATTGGCAAACTGATGAAATTTACGTTTACAAATGCAACTATGTCTATTTTTAGAAAATTAATTGCTTTAACAAAAAAAATAATTTTATGTAAAATAAGACAAAATAAATGAAAATTATTCTTTTAAATGTATATATAAAATGGCTATGGAATTTTCTTAAGTCACAGAAAACTCGCAGTAACACTAAAAGATTAAGAGGCCTATGTATGGGATATAATTTTCCGCGTTTGATACGTGTAGACAGGCAAGCGATGACGTCCAAGTGACACACTCGGCAATAACCATAATGTAAGAAATTACTTGGCCCTGTAGCACATGCGAGTATAGGACTGCTGAGAACTTGCATATAGCGAAGAAATTTCCCATATGTTTATGGTACGTGTCACATTAAATAATGCGAATCAGTAGCACGTATAGGGAAAATACCAACATTGTACGGGAATGATACAATATCGGACTCTAAAATTCCCACGCCACGTAATGCCACGTCTAGGATAATTACTTCCAATTCATGTTGTTACAAACTTTACCTGATGTCCTCTAGGATGAAGTGTTGCAAACTTTATAATAATAATAGCTCAAGGATAACTCAAACCTTTAATTACACAATTAGAGCGGATAATAGTGAGGGATAGTCCAGGTGTAGAAGAATAGTTAACGCCAATAATGAACAAGCCCCTTTTTATTAATTTAAACTACACCTTTGTATCTGTGTAGCCTGTATCGGCACAATCCAATGTATGAACTCAAAGCCAACTTAACTGGGAACTCACTTACGTCTCTCGCGGCTGGTTCGCGCTTCGACTCCGGGGACGGACCGCTGTCCTGGCCACAGAATATTTAGGAATACAGAAGTGAAATAGTCGGCAGGAAGGCGAACTCAGTCACACACGCCAGCAAAATGGCTTCCCTGGCCAGCAACATGGCGGAAACACCTACTGCCAATCAGCGTGAGGCAGCTGCTCTGCTAGTCGGCAGCCAGGCCAATAGGAAACCTGTAGTAACATGCAGGAGCCAAACAGACA
>PNEQ01034782.1:5455-33895 GCA_003012365.1 Medauroidea extradentata | reverse complement strand
CTGTGCCCTCCTGGACACCGGAGCTGGCTGCCCCTCGACGTGGTTGACGACCCTCTGGCTCGATGTCGTCCAGCACCTCGTGTCTCCTTGCAGCGGCTCTCGCTCGCGCAGACTTTTCGCAAGCCTTTATAGTCGGGGCCCGAGATGTTATTAAAACAACCTCACTCAGGTTGCCCCGCCCTCGGCTCCGTTCATGGCTATGTTACTCTCGTAACAATGTGTACGAGATTTACCTAACTTTTTTTCTCAGTGCCTTCTCTTCTATTCGCGATTAGCGTTGAGTTTTACGGATCGGGGCGGTATGTTTGTATTTACAGCAGTCTAAAAAAAAGCCGTTTTTAGAAACTTGATGCACCCCAAAATCATGTTTCTAATAAGCGTACTTAATTTTTAAAACGATGGAAACATAGGTACGCGTGTGTGTTTTTCTCGCACACAAACGTTTTGCGAATAATATTTACGGTCTCGCGTATAAAGTAATATACGCATCACGCTACAACACTGTTCATATGCCACGTATGTCATCTTGTTAAGACCACGAGTTTCTATTTGTGCTGGTTTTACGAGTTTAATTTTTTAAATACTGACAGTGAGCAGATATCGTAAAACCGTTACATAGAAATGTTGGACATCGCGTGTACTCCTAGCCTAATTATTTCAAAACATATGTGTTTTAAAATTTTGCTTATTGCCGTCTTGATTAAATTTTCTTAAGGTGAATAACTAGCGAAAATTATATAATTTTACGTATTAAAAAAAATTTCTACATAGAGCAAACAATTTAAAATATTTTTATGTATCGGTTTTGCAACAGCTGCTCCCTGCCAAGATTTTAAATATAAAATTACTACAGTAGCATACAGTAGATAAAGACCCATGTCTTTAAGAAGGCGTGGTACATAATTCAACGCTAAAACCATTATCTATAATTGTAGGTTTTTTGAAGCCAATTTGCGATAATCAAACAATAGCAATCCTAGACAATAGTTTTAGCCAACGTTTAAAACAAAATTTTTCCCAGTGTTACAAACTTCTGAGGCACAACCTCTGACGCCGGAACCTCGTGCATTTAACTGCGGCGCAAGAGATCACGCGTAACGAATTAATAATTTTGGATAAATATTTACTCAAGAAATTGGCAAATACCATTATCTCGGATTGTCAGTGAGTATTTTATCTACGTTGGCTTCGAAAAAAAACGTAGAAATCAGTTGATGTTTTCAACGTTTATTTATCTACAACGCATTCTAAGCACAAGTAAACGAGCATAAAAAAATCCCGCAACCATTTCTGTAGATAGATTCATTTTCGGTGTCTTCGTTGTTTTCATGCCCCTTGTTTGGTCCTTGTCTGTCTTTCCTTTCCTGTTTTGTTTATTTATTTTATGTTTCCACTATGTACCTACTATATATATATTGCGTAATTACTTTATGTTTGTTGGCTACAGCACTGTCTGGCTACTTGCTTTTTGTTTTACTAGTTTTCTTGTATCTAGTACTTTTATGTAACTGCGGCTTTCCTGTGACTATTTTTTCTCATAAGCAATTGGCGCATATAGCCTACTACAAATTGCCATACATGCACATTGAGGAAATCATTCAAATAGAATATTGACTGTGTTCTCAGTCATAAAGTATTGATTACGGTACAATCTTACTAAGGGCGATATGTTTACATTTAAAAGTGACATAAAAATATGAATTAATAGTAGAAAACCAACAGATCAATTTTCTGAAACGTAAACGCCTACTGTCTAAATAAAATACATTTTCTGATTTATGTTAGAAGCCTTATAACACTATAGTCTTGTTTATTGCGAATAGCGTTAATATATGGTTACATTTCTTATGGTAATCATTGACGGTATTTGTAGTTAACATAAGTTGCTCGTGTTAATCATTGGCAGGTTCATTCTTTAGACGCCTTCGTTTTATAAACTGTCACTACATACAAACTATCACTTAATTTTAAGGTGACTCACTGTACAGGTGAGTGTAAACAGTAGAATATATGCTGTCCCACTTGAAAAATATCAATATAGTTTGCAATAAATAACTTACATTTCTAAGAAAATAATGTCACTAGGCGTTGACGTAAATACAGTCCATCAAACTGATATTTTTTAAGTTAGGTCTAAACGTCATAAAATGTCTGTTCACAAATTTCAGCAGTTTGTTTATGATAAATAAACTTCAAGGCAGAAAATTTAACTACGTTTCGTTTAAACATTTTATTTATGAACAAAAAAAAACCTCCTAAAATACATATTTAATGCATTTAATTTTAAAGGATTTTTTTAAATTGTAATTTCATAGAATATATTTAGGCCCTAAAGTTTTTTTATCTTGGATATAAATAAACTAAATGTTGGTCTGTTTGTAAATTGATTATACACATATGTATATGTATGTTTCCAAGAAATTCTCTCCGAAAATAAATAAGGGAATCCAGAGCAAATTTCATTTATAAGAGCAAACATGTTTACATACTCGTGCGTTATCTAAGAATCTTAATTTTCATAAGCGTTTATTTTGATGCGTTATAAAGTTCCTTGAATGTGTGCCCAGATTTATATTAACTGAGGGTTACAATTAAATTAGTTTTCTTAACTCGAGATCTTTTTCCTTTTTTTCGTTACTGGTAAATTTGATTCTAACTCTTGTGTTCGGCACATTACTTAATGTTGTTTCTATTTTGAATAAACGCTCGTGAACGGCGTATCCATCGTACGCTAAGATAAAAGTCATTCTCAGACAACGGTATCCTTAGCCGATAGACCGATAAATCACTAAGGCGTCACGTCACCAATTTTTTTCCCCTTCGGAGCTTTAGATCGAAAACAATCTTGTTTCCGAACAGAATCTCCGCGATCTCATCTCGACGTGAGATCTCTTATTATTTATCTTCTCTTTCACTCTCGTTCGCACGGCGGCCTCAAACAACACCAGGAGGGGAACTTCCCAGACTTTTTTTTACACGCCTGCTCTTCTTTTCAATCTCGCTGCTCGCTGCCGCAAGAAGAGAAACCCGTCGAGCCGCGCCAGCTTCCCAAGATGCCGACGTGAGAACACCTCCACGTCTCGATATTTCGCCAATTATCCTGGCCTCAGGAAGAACGTGACTGTGCGAAATTCCGCTCTGCAGTGCGAAAAAAGTAGTAGGTCATCCCGACATGTCCAAGTCGACACCAATATGTACTGTATGTCGATCAGTCGATATTATTTTTGAAAGCTGTTCAATGTGTCGTGGTCGACATGTCATTGTTCGGTGTCGACATGTCGAAGGCAAGAGATCGCTGTCAGAGTCTGCGGTCGGCAAGTCAAGGGCCGGGGTTAATGTATCAAGGGCCGAGGCAGATATGTTGAGGTCGATATGTCGAGAACCGATATCGATATGTCGACGGGCTAAGTAAGGGTGATGTATTCAAGGGTCAGTGTCAGTTCACTGAAAAAAAGAGTATAGTTGTGGGTACCACACTTCTGTTAAAATAGGGACACCAAAAATGTTTCATTGTCGGTACTATTCTGGACAGTTCCTTCAACAATCTGTTTTGTAGCAGAAACAAAGAGCCTTGTTGCTTTTACACACCAGAGACTAACTTCTACAGAACAGATTGTTGAAGGTACTGTCTAGAGTAGTACTGACAACCAAATTGTTTTGCTGTCCCTATTTTAACACAAGTATATGGTACTTACAACTGTACTCTTTTTTCAGTGAGGATCGTTATCGAAGTGTAAAGGGTCGATGACAATACGTCGAGGACAGAGGTCGATATATAAAGGTTCGATGTCGATATGTACGAGGACAAAGAACGATACATCAAGGACCGAGACTGGTATATCGAGGGACAATCGACATGAAGGCTGTAGTCAGTATGTTGATGTGACCGAGATTGTTGCTTGTGTCGTCGAAACCGAATTGTTGAATTTATGTCGATGATCGACGTCAAATTCTAGATGTCGCATAACCATACGTACGTGCTGAGACTTGTTAAACGTCGCGATCCCTGTACCAATGAAGTAATGAGATCTAATATTTATTGTCATTAGATATTGATTTTCGTAAAATACACGGTACCCACGAAGTATATTGAAGAACAAAATATATTTTATTGGTGACGAATATAAACACTGTCATAATTAATATTAGTAAATGCGTACATATAAGAAAAGTAGATTTAAGTGAATTGTCAAAATGAGTTTGCATGTTTAAATACAGTGCTCATACAAATACAAATAACTTTCGAACCATGTTTATACTACCTGGTAGACAGTATGGATTAATTTTGGAATACACAGCGCTGTGTAACATGTCATGTATAGAATTTATTACTTAAAATGCTACGTCTATGAGTCTAAACAGAAAAAAAATTCAGTGATTAAATTACGCTGACCTTATCAATTTTGGTTTAAGTGGTTTTAATCATCAATAATTAATTCCGGTTTTAAAAATTGATATTTTTAACTCGGCTAGGTTCATTAAACAAATCCAATGTGTTACCTTGAAGCAGATGTTTTCTTTGTGGTTGAGAAGAGCTGCGCAGGTATCTAATAATGCTGTTGGTAGATCTGCAGGAATAGACCGGGTGTTTTCAGTAATATTTTAGACGCAACAAATTTATTTAAAACCAGCAAATTAAAACAATTTGAAAATCGTAAAATGCAAAACAGTATATTGTTGTGCAAAGGGTCATTTTAAAAGTTTCTATCCGTTACTCATTATTTTGGGTTGAATGTCGTCATACGTAGAAGTTACCAGATACACAATTTTCCCATAAATATCGAACCGTGCGAAAGTTATCTTTCAAAATTATTTTAACTATCTTACAAGACTGTACTGGAGCAAACAGTTAGAATCTATTTACCCAAAGCAGGTTGCTTATATATTTATTGATAATCGTTTGGCTGTACTGGTGGTTGTACAACATAGCATAACAGGAAAGAATTAATATAATAAATAACTTTTTAGCATTACAGTTTTATGTTGTTTTCATATTACAAAGTTTTTATGTTAAGTGCATTAATACCTATTATTTTACGTTAATAGTTTCCTTTTCCGTTTATTTTCTTTTATCGCTACAATATTTAAAATTTTATTTTTCGTACAATTTATAATTATAACTATGTGACTAAAATATGTAGTACTGTTTATGTTTGTTTCTGTGTCACTAAACAAAATTATATTTACTGTTGAATTGGAGTTACACTTCAAGTGGTAAACCCTATATAGAGCAGACAGTTTCTCTGCATACACCGTAAAAAACGTATGTAAATTATTCTACACGTAATGGAAGCTAATTACCTCTACAAGTAAAGGAAAATTACTCCACACATGTAAAGGAAAGTTGCAAAAATGGTATTGTAATTATTTCTTTCATATCGGCGCAGGCACTCTGTGACAATATGAAATAAAGCGTGAGCGAAATTTCCGAGTCGTTTGTGTGGGGAGCACACTACCGTGTGGAAATGTTCACCACACGATCGGAAACCAGGTTCCCCGCACAAGGTTGGGTAATATTCCCATGCACTTGATGAGTAAAATTACAAACATTATATTTTGTTCTCGTATTTGGTGTTTGGATATGAAACTCAGGGTTATCACCCGCATGCGTCTGAGACTACATCGCTGAGACTTCTACGTTGGCAAGGACGAAAATTACGTACTTTTCTGGTTCTTACAGCTTTCGTGTGTGTGTTGTAGTCACTTCACAAATATACTACACAACTGAGAACTATAAACAGTCTGTGTGGCTTATTTCACCATACTGCTTACTAACCAGCCATTGGAGTCCTCGACAGGCGCATGGACGGCGTTGCAGCGAGTCACGCTTATTCTTTTTTACGCAAAACCACTTGACTTATTCATGTTATGTTTATCTACGAAATGAACACACACTTGAAACTATGCTTCTATGTTTTTAAATAATTCAGCCCGCTTGTTTGAAACAAGATTTTTGGGCCTCTTAAAATGGCTACAAACGGGAAAATATTACCCGTATTCTTAAAGTGCAAAGCGAGAGGCGTTAGTCTTTACTTCATACTGTTCAAAAATAAAATGTGGTTACCACTTAAAGTCCCGTAGAAAAAAGACTACGAGGAAAACCTTGCACGCCAATTTGGCGCGCTACGAATAGAGGCGTTACGCTTCTCGTCAAGCGTGGGAATCTGGCTCTTATCGCTACGCTGTTCCCACGTGTCAAAGGTAGAAATTCTACACTGGCGAAGACTCGTTTTCTTCAAACAAGTCATGCAGGGCGTGGCTGCTTTTCTCCGATCATTTATTCGCATCATGAGCCATAATTATTGACTTACATATTCATTGCAAGATACGGACGTTCTACGGTAGCCCATATTATATATGTATTTGTAAGCTACTCGTTCGTGATTTGAAGTATTTTTCTGCATGACCTCTAAGTGCACAGTTTTTGACGCCTTTTAAATAGAATTTTTTGTGTGTAAATAAATATGGCTGTCTTATTTTATCCCTTAAAATAGCTTAAATCTTAAATATAATACTTGCTACTCTTTAAATTTTAGAAATAATGTATTTTAGTATTGATTAAGCCGGACACATTTCGACTTTTTCAAAGCTAAATTTATATTTCTCAGCAATTTATACTGCAATTTCGAATTACAAAATCACCTGTTCTTAATCAGTTTCTTGATTAATGTGGGAACAAATCTTTTATCTTTTCTGAAATTGATTTTGGAGTTAATTCTAAACTATGAACTCTCTGCGCAGTCACTTTTAACATTTCCCGAACTTGTAACCTACAATACGCGTTTTTGTCCTGTCACAGCATTATACATTATAAGTGACAACTAAATATGAAACAAACATATTGAAGATTAAAATTACGTTTAAAACAATTCTGAGGCCTTGACCCTGGGCCATGCAACAGTATAACAGACGTGTTTAACTCACATTTACGTAGGCCTAATTATTACGTATAATATTTATACCTGCGGACGTGTAACAATAAAAATTTAATTAATTTATCTCACCATATTGCTTTTTCTTTTGCTTACATAGTTGTGTGCTAGTAACAAAAGTATTGCTAGCATTTTTTCTTCAACAGTTCGTTTCTAAAAGTATCAACTTACCGTACGGCGGGTAAAGAAATACGTACTGCTAGTTTATATTAATATGTGCGACCTGTAGGATTACACAAAACATTCACACTGATTTTCGCCTTTACGTGCACTAGTGATGATTGCTTGAAATTATATTGACCCACTGTTTTCACTGGGAGATAAGAACCAGAGATTGTTAGTTTCTGGAGCATAAGTGCATAGCAGCACCAACTAAGTAAACAAACGCTGGCTACTAACTGATGGACCTATTAGTGAATTTAGTCTATGCGTTTCCTAGTTCTGGTTCGCCCTCGGTGTTTCATTTCCCCAGTACCGCCCATATCTGGGAAGCCTTTCCCTATCAGCCACCTGGGGAGGTGCCCGATGGGGGATCTAACAACTCCACACGGGACTGCTAGTATATACAGGGTGTTATTGAATGACGTTGAAAACTCTCCATCACGCTGTAGGGGATGCTAAGACGAGTTAAGTGATACAGGACACTTGGTGTCGCAAATGCTGGGAAGTGCCTGGAAAACGGCACACAAGTTGTGGTATGTGAGGTTCAAAATATGTGTTGATGTAGCAAATTATTATGTTTGAAAAGTCAACTAGTGCACAAAATGGGCAGATCTGACAGTTCATCGGGCCGCAGATATGTATAAAAAAATACTTGCCTCCAGCTTAAGCCCCTTCAGTTCGATTCCGTTGGCGTCAACTGCACAATGCCCCTGCCTGACTAGTAATTTCTGTAGTACTGTGGTCCTAACTGCTAATACACACACAAGCCAAGATAGTAGTTCGAGTGAATGGGGAAATGTCACGAAATGCACCAGTTGTATCCATCCTTACAGACCACAATTTATGTGCCGTTTTTCAGGCACTTCCCATCATTTGCGACACCAAGTGTCATGTTTCATTTTACTCTTCTTAGCATCCCTTACAGCGTGACAAAGAGTTTTAAACGTCATTCATTACCATCACACACACACACATATATATATGTGTGTGTGTTTGTGTGTGTGTTGGTGTGTGTATGTGTGTGTGTATTCTGAGGCGTTTAAGGTTTAATACCATACAACATTTGCAACAAATTTATTAACTTTTGTTGTAAGTGCAGAGAAGGAACTGACGTAAATGTTGTTAATAAACATATAATTAAATATATTGTTTTTATACATTCCTATGCCTTCCCCTCCTTCCTTGGACTAAATTCTGATGACGCCCGTGGACGACGCGCCGGTGTTCAGTAATCCCGTCAGACGGAACTGTTTCCTGAGGGCGGGAAGGCCATAGAGCTAAGCCTGTCTAGATGCACGCGCCACTCTTCAGTGCGATAAATCATACCTTCGTCGTACGAGCAAATAAAGGGAACTGAGACCGTCCCGGACGTCTCCGCCGAGCAAGATGGATGGCGGGGTTGAAGGCGGGTGCATGTTGACAAGGGGTGAGGGAAGGGCGGGTGTTCCGGGAGAGTTTAGGCGAGTGGATAAATGAGAGCTTGGGGCGCCACCATGCTTAGATACAGAGGTAATAGCGGGAATGCCTTGTACTTCGTACCAGCGTGTTTTCCACAACGCTGTAGTGTCCTGCATCGTATATGGTTGGTACAGACCATAAAATTCTGTGAATTCATTTGATATCATGTTGTTCAAACTTCTGTACATATACGGTACCCTCGTGATTGGACCACCATTTATAAGAATGTACTCGAGTATGATGAACCAATAGCAAGCCTACATGATAGCACCTCGCAGACACAGCCTCCGAGAATATATTTGTACTCAAGCAAACAGTAGCTTCTCATTGGTTGTGAAGTTTTGGTCAGCACTTGACATCTAGGTGAGGGGTGACATGGTGTGAGTATGGAGCAGCACCGGAATGAAGCAGCGAGGGAAACGGGAGATCCCCGAGAAAACCTGCTGACCAGCGCCATCGTCCGGCACGATTCCCACGTGCGAAAACCCGGGGACCTACCCCGCCAGGAATCAAACCCGGATTTCTTTGGTGGGAGGCGAGTGCTCTAGCCACTGTCCAACCACGAACCCATCATACATTTGCTTCTTTATTATTGACTGTGTTCTCTCTAAGTGGTGTCAAATAAGTCAAGCGTCAATGACGAAAACGACACAAATATTACAATTTTTTTTTAGTTATATGTTTTGTCCGAATGAAAACACGAATTTTTTCAAGTTCCTATGCATTGAGTCAAGCTGGCTACTAAACCGTTTCCCCAATAATTTCCTGTCTGTAATGGTAAGACGATGGTTATGGGAACAGTTCAGTTTAGTTTTTTTTTTTTTTTTTTTTTTTAATTAGACGAACCACATACGCTCGGTAGTACAGGACAAAAGTCAGTATTGGCCCAACGAAATATAAGCACAACAAGAACTAAACAAGAACGCAGGACCTAATAATAATGTATACAATAATGATATCTTAGAAGGGAGGTAACACAAGGGATTGATACCACACCACGCGAGGCATACTTTCAACCTGAGAACCCGTTGCCCAAATAGCAAAGCTCAACTGGTCTACTTGTGCAAATCGGATTGTGATAAGCAGCCCACAGGCAGTAAACATTCGGAATGCACCCGTGGCCACATGTGACATACACGATGCATAATGAAATCACCCACACATTAACCACAAGTGTACTACAAGCATTCTTATTAAACTCAGATGCTTGTGGGTTAGTTTGCTAAGTCTGCTTGTGGACCGTGTACTGAAATATGTCAGTCATTTTAAACTAAGTTGCCCACATTAAAATTATTTCATAATGTCTACACACATATTTACTGACATGGCCTGATTAACAACCATTCCAGCAAGAGTAGACGATCATACTAGCGAATGTTCGCCGCTTCTGCCAGCAGTTGGCCAACTGATAAATGATTGTATTTGCTACTAGGGTGACATCTTCATCCACTGTTCTCTGAGATGACATGAAGCAAGTCCCAATAAGGAAACAGAAAAGGAATGCAAGGGTGGAGGGAAACGGGACTACCCAGTGACGAAGAGTAAATGTACCAAGGAAAGCGTTCTAAGCGATAACAATACACAACTGTGAATTGCCTGTAGAACCGTTAGACTGTAGGTGTCACGCGTTAAGCTCAACTTCAGAAAACGCAACTGTTAAACAAATGTCACTGAAAATATTATTAAATTCACACTCTAAATCTGAATTAGTGAATATTCACTTATTCACGTCGATTGATGGAGCAGTTTCAACCGACTGAATCAGTGAGAAACCCCTGTGAAATCTGTGACAATTCACTGATTCCGATAAAGAGTGCCAACATTCTACAAATTAATTAGTGAACGTCGACAGATTGTCCAGCAATTTTTCACTTATTCAATAAATGAAATCTGTCCTTTGAAAACAACTGGAAAAACCTGTTAATATTAACTGATTCACTTGTGATATGTTGGCACTCTTGAAGGAAATAAGTGAATATTCACAAATTAAACAGTGACTACTTTCACTGACACAAATTGTTGAAACTGCTCCATCCATCAACGTGAATCTGTGAATATTTACTAATTCAGATTTAGAGTGCAGTAGTGTACAATTATTAAAAAAATACAAAGTATAGCCTAATGTCAGTTATTTATTTTAAATTGTCAGGTACTGTAGGTGAATGTTTCTGTGCAATTGGTTAAAATGTGCATTCATACAACGCATTACCTAAAGTAGCTGCCGGTACATCTCAAGCCAGTAGCGTTCCAGAGTAGACGAAAGAATTAACCGGTAACACATCTTTCTTCAGTAATAGAAACCTGTTTTCTATTGGTTGATGCATGCAGACATGTCAAGACCACGTGCTCACGATGTATGGTCGGATCTTGTACCACATCTCTCTTGAAACACAGCCACGTTCCGCCATTGGGAGCACCCTGTGAAAACCCGCCGACCAACAGCAACGAACATCAGGCATGAAAACATTGCTTTGAAGCCTCGCAATCTGTCACTTTTCCCCGTGATAAACCATTATCACTCTGCCAGGTGGCAGGAGGCACAGCGGTAAAACAGTTTAACTTGAGTTCAGGATGACCGAGGTTTGATTCCCGGTTTGAGCATCCTGATTTCGGATTTCCAATCTTTTCTGAAATTCTACCTTGAGAAATATTCGGATAATTTCTCATTACATACATACAATTGCTAGAGATAATGGTTCATTGCGAAAAAGTTTTGTGCCAACGTAACCTTGAAAACACTGTAGTTTTTTGTAACATATATGTTTCGGTAATACACTTCTGATACAACGTAGCTGTCCGCAGACCATTAACTAGAGACATGCAAAATCGCGTTATTTTCTGACAGCTGACTGGACTCTAACTGAATATAGTCTCGTTCGACGTCTCCCGCTGGCCGGTATTGTCGTGACTTGCCGCGGAGAATACTCACGCGGTACAGAGGCTAATCTCTGCAAAGACGTAACACACATAAATAACAACACAGAAGTTCTTGGCCAGTTGAATCGCCGATTATGCTCTGGTATGTATAGGAAGGTGAATTTAAATCTGCTACCAGATAACGCGAATTTTGCATGTCTCTACTAATGACATGCATCAAATATTACAATCTCGGAATTCTTATTGGCTCAGTCAAATAGGGTAACAGCTCCAAATACAAGCTAAAATCAGTAATGTTATGGTAAGCTGAACGTCAGTTTAAATCCAGAAAACAGTCATGTTTTCCCGTATAAACCGTCATCTCTAACCATGGCAGAATACTTTCCCATTTCTAGACTCTTTCGGTAAACCGTTCGGTTTCTAACGACCTTGCTGTTCTTGCAGTGACAGCTCAAGTGGTGACCAATGTTTTTTTTTCTATGGGGTTTGGGGGAGGTCAGAAATGTAGCTGTAAAACTACATGTAATAATATTAGACTTACGGAGATTTGCATAATGTAACAAGAAATTTTTTATCAAAAGTGTTTGGTTTACGACAAAACGTTACTTTACGGAGGTTCTAGAAAAAAAACCATTCAGACACTATTTTTGTAGCCAACACCGAAAAAAGTGAAGTCCTTCTTTTCTACAATGGTAGGATGCCAAATGGTGATGGATCGAGTCACATTCTCTTTAAATCTCGAAAAAAAAAAACTGCTGATTATAAGTTGATATTTTTCTTTAAACCTGTTCAAAATATCAGCTTAATGGCTGAGCATAAACGTACTATCTCTTACGTTTATCATATCTCAGACAATAAGAGCAGTACGTCAGTGGAAATTTATTCATATTTAAAGTAATCAATTTCGGTAACTACGAACTAATTCTACTTAAAATTAGTAACATTTAATTCGGTAATTTGAAACCATTCATTTAACGGCAAGAATAACAGTTTGCTTAGTAATGTTAATGTTTGTTTAAAATTTTAAATGGCTATATTTATACTTAGTAAATTTTCAATATGTATTTTTTGCTAAAATTGTTGCATTTGAATTTAACGAAATTATGAAATTTCATTGTTAAAACATGGAGTGTGAGAAGGACAGAGATACCGAGATACATTTACACATTCCAGGAAAAGTGCTATCTTTCACTGATAAACCGGTCTATAAAGATAATCGTTGAGAATTTGCCGTCATACATGGTTGCAACTAATAAAATAATAGACTGTTGCTGATTGGCCGCATACATTTTAAATTTAATGTTTATTTCATTTCACTTAGTAACAAAGTTAATACGAAATTTATTTGTATAAAATTTGTTTGGAAACTAAAACATTCACGTTTACAGTTACGTGCAAACATTAAAAGTTTAAAATGTTCTGTTAATTATGAAAAACGTAGTATTTTTAATTGATTCATGGAATGGCCGCGAGGCGGCACCACTGACGAACAACGCCGGTAGCTTGCTTGGCGGAGTCGTTGGCAAGATGTAGGCCGAGACGGCCATGTGTTGTGTAAAACGGCCGCGGGGTTTTGGATCGTTGAGATGATGTAAAACGAATGTAAAAGATCTTCTTTCTTTGTTATGCTTAAAGGGTGCCTCCCAGCAATCGAAATTTGAAGTGCTGTATAAGTTTGGAACGTTGTAACTTCATGTAATAAACCCCGAAATTTGCGAGAGTCCCACCGTTTTCATTCCTCATGCTGCGTTGTAAGAACCCACGCCTTTAAGGGCTTGTTCCCGAGTTTTTTCAGCTGGTGCCAAAATATTTTTTAACCAAAAGTTTTGAAAAAATTTGAGTCAATGTGCACTCACACGATGCACAATACTGTGGACGCATTTTTTAAAATAATGTACCATTCGCCAGCAAAAAAATTATTTCCTTCCTTTTTGCTTATTTTCACGACGAAAAACGTGGTACTTTGGGTAATGAAATCTAAAATACCTTTGAGTATAATTCTACAAAAAAAATCAACTACAAATTATAACATGTGTCAAAACAGTGCAGCGAAATTTTGATATGAGTATTAGGTAGCAATAAAAAAAATATTTTCGAAATCAATGCAAAGCTCCGTAACAAGGCCTTAAATGGTTAATGTAACACTGAGCTAGTCGTGGGCGTGTGGCAGTAGAGCTTTGACGCGCAACAATACGATAGTTGGTGGACGGTTGATTGGCATTGATGTCGTAGAAATTGTTCTTCTGTATATTATGAACATCGGCTAAAATATTGAAACTCGTTTAATGGAATATGCACATGTGTTCATTTTCAGGAAATGAAATTAAATGTGTATTACATTTAGCAAATAATACAATATTTTAGATGTGGCGTAGTTAGTGGCGGGGGATGAACAATGTACGTCGGCTTGCAGTGCAGCCGTCAACTTGGCAATGTTATTGTTTACGTTTGGCGGAAGGATACATAATTCGTGTGAAGACAGATCCAAGCTAGAAGCATGGCCCCCAGAAATTATTAAGTTACCATACGGCGGGTATATCAACAGCGTATATTTACTTCAATAGAATTGTACTCAAGATTAGTAGCTCGGCCATCAAGTGTTAGGATATCCATGCTGCAGGTTGAGCTTATTTTGCAGCAGGACAAGTAGCTATAGCTGGACATGTGAAGAAATGTCTCCAATCTGTCCCTGTCACTCTTAAAACCTGTCCCGGGCCTTATTTATGGTCATAGCAAAAACAGTCCTTGAATATGAGAGAGTGTTTAGATAGTATAAGTACTTAGTATGAGTATTAAGGGCTTGGGCCCGAGTTTCTCGGCTTTCGAGAGAATTATTTTTTAAAATCCATACGAGAGTCAATATCGTAAAATTGCTTCGTAACTGTTTTGCTAATTAGTTTTACTACGCAATGTAATTTTTCGAGACAAACTGTATGATGAGTATAGCAAATTTATAAACTAAAAAGAAATTTCGTTAATTAACTAATTAGCAACTATTTTGCAGTATTCTGACTCGACAAAATTAGAGTATGCAGTTTAAATCAGTCATAGCAAAGTTACGAAGCGATTTTACGATATCGGCTCCCATTTATGTTTTGAAAAATAATTCTCGTTAAATGCGAAGAAACTCGGGCCCATGCCCTTAAGCTGGATTCACATCCACCACGTAATGGAGTGTGCATGCTACCATTTACATCCTCGCGTAGCGAGCGTACGTATATATAATAGAGTTGATCAACTTTCTACTTCGTACGCACGTATCGCTAAGTGGCGGTTGTGAATGCGTCATGTACAAACGTAAGACTCAATTAAATATTAATTTGTATTAAGAATTAATTTATCATTTTGTAATAAATTACTTAATTCCCTTCGAAAAATAAAAAAATAAAATACGATTATCTATTCCTGACGCATGTCTAGATTAAATATAGTTGTGAATCCAATCTCAAATAGTTAACGTACGCGCGTATATTCTTACGTACGTTAAGTGTGGTTGTACTCATTTACCTCGAGCACAACCATTGGTGTACGTACCGTCGAAAGTTAATTGAAAATAACCAAAATAATCAAACCCTGGACACGAAGAGGTTGTATAAACAAAACCTTACGATATAATTTCAGAATGTTCACTCCCGTATAAATTATTTGTCTATGACCCTGCTTGATTTTTCGGATCGTCTGCTGTGAAGGGTTAAGAGATCAAATATTTTCCCATGGTAATTTAAAGTTATTTTATTAGTATGACACCGATATAAATATTTTTTCGTATTTACGTAAGGATCATTCTGAAGCGAATAACAGCTTGATATCTGAACTGGTTAAGTAGATAAATTCACGCCTTTTCTGCCCACTTAATTATCTAATTTCGTAAAATATTCCCATTATATATAAACACTTCAATTAGTATCAAACCGAGGTGAAAAACACGATGATAACGTATTGAGCCGAAGCTTAATCGACGACTAATTTAAAATCATAATATTTCATATTTTTTATAGCCCTGAGAAATCTAGATTAGAAAAGTCCTGAAAAATATTTTTAACTGGGACATTAAAGTATTAGGCTAATCAACACAAAGTGAAAATAAACTCTATATCTAGACGTGTTCGCTAGCAACCATGGATTTATCCAAGACATAATCCATGTATTTCTCTCCGTTAGGGTTCGAATTTCGAAGAAGAAAAATAACTTCATGGACAGTTAAGACTATTGCATGGGCATAGCATTTAATTGGAAACCGTGACGATAGCCCGTTGGATTGGAGATATAAAGACGATTAATTGAAAATATCTTTATCCTGTCCTTAACTTTCGAATTTAGTGAAATTGATCAAAAAAGTTACCAGCACAACTTTCCTAAAACTGGGTGCATGTAAACCCTGAAAGTTAAAGTAGGAGTAGGAGATTTTGGTTAGCGCTTAACATCGAGGCCTTCAGCGCTGGTGGGGATGACATGAGGTGAGTATGGAGCAGCGCCGGTGTGAAAGGGCTGTGGAGGCTAGAGATCCCAAAGAAAACCCGGCAGCGGCATTCAATCACAATTCCCGAATTCGTAAATCCAGGGACCGACTCCGCAGGGTTATCGAGCCCGGACTGTCTTGATGGGAGGCGAGTGTGCTAGCCACTGCGCCAACAGCGGCCATATTGGCGATGGTGATATGAAATGGGATTCGAGCAGCGGCGGAACGCAGGAGCGGGTGAAACAGCAGCACTCCGGGAAAACCCCGGCAGACATTAGCATCAGCGAGAAGGTTTAACGGCCCATTAACAACTATGTCTTTAGAGCCGATAAGGGTGAAGTGAGACGAAGGGACAATCTAACATCCATATCCGATTCGGGATTCTAGCCCAGGACCTCCTGCACCGTGGAACGACGCCTAACCGTCTACGCTAAGGATGCCGGCTTTTGTACGTGAGAATATGTGTCGCGACATCACCCTGGAGTCTAACTCGGATCGGTCAAGTGGGGAGGCGAGTGGTCTAACCACTACACGAACGTGACGTCCGTGGAGGACGAGCACACAACCTGTCAGTTACGCCTCTGTACCGGGCGCTGTTCTGCTGCCGCTGGGACGCGACGGGGCTCCGCGGCAGACGTGCGCGCTCGACGCTCCGGAGCCGTAATTTTCTGGGGGGGCGCACGCCCGGGTATATTGGCTGTAGAGCAACGCAAATTGCGCCCGCGGGACCCTTATACTCTCCTCTTCACCTCCCCCCTCCTCCTGCCCTCTCGAAAGTTTCATCTCTAACTTCAGCCCTCGGCATTACATAATGGCGGGGCCATCGAGCCCCGGCGATGCACTATTACCGGCAGCAACTGGGTCGCCGGCGAGACACGCCGGGTAGTACAGCCACATAACACGCCAGTCTTCCTGGGTAACTGCACACTTCGCCGACGAGTATATACATATATATATACACCTGCAGCTACTCGTTAAAAGAGACTTACTTCCCTGCCAGCGCTCCGTTGCAGCGAGTTACTTTTTCGACGAAACTACTTGCTCCACTAAGAGCTTTCTGCACCGAAAAATTCGTAATTCTTTAATTGTACCAAACCTTTTCCTGCTCATCATTACATTAACAGTTATATACCACAAATATTTTTCGGTTCCATAGTTCTCGTACAAGTGCATGCCAAAATAGCGATTAGACTTTTTTTGCTACTTACCCAAAGCAAAAACTATTCAAACAATATGAACGAAATAATTTAGTGTGAAAATAAACGCAGCAAGCTGCAGAATTATACCTTTGTAATTTCACGTAAAATTATTTGTACCGAAAAAAAAAAATCTTGAACGTACCTATTTTTTTTTTTTTTTTTTTTTTGTTCCTGTAGTTTTAACATTCATTCATTCATAACGTTTTATATAGTATCTATCTTCATATTACATGTAATACGTTTATAACCAGAAATTTCATGAAATAAGTTCAGATAAAGTTATACGATTAAAACTCCTGTACATTTAATTCACTTACGCCAATGGGTCACTGTTTAGAAATTCGTCTATGAGGACTCTGAACAAGTAGAAAATATGCTCGAAAACATGCACTCATGGGTTCCCACGCTAGTTTTTCAGATGCACAACTGGCTATTCACTGGAGCAGCAACAAATGTACAATTAGGTGAGGTTACAGTGTACGCAGGACTGTAGAACCTTAACTTTCAGGAAGTTGAACCACCGATATGCAGGTCGTCCCGAGCCACTCCCGAAATATTTCAGGAAATGGATCCTTGTGGAGGATTACATCAATTATTTATTGAAAAAATGCCCTGGGAGATATACGCCTTTGAAGTATGAGTTTACATCTAGATGTAAACCATAAGAAAAAGTGTGTTAAAATGTTCGCGTGCTTGAAAAAAAGAGGGATGGTCAATCCCTTAACTGAATACGAAATTTTCGCTGTTATGAGATGTGGTATCGATGATAGCGAAAATACAAATTTAGAACACGAATTTCAAGGGCGGATCATTCCATGCGAATTAAGCTGGATTACACCATTTTACACAGTGATTCACATCCTGAATTATTTCGGGTAATATTCCGAAGAACTTGTATAGTAAAATGTTTTAGTAGAAATAAAAATGTTTATAATACTGTCAGAATTCCCTTTTGTATCAGAGAACCATTATATTAAAATTGGAAGTACTGAAATCACTCGACCTACGGG
This sequence comes from Medauroidea extradentata, assembly GCA_003012365.1. Taxonomy (NCBI): domain Eukaryota; kingdom Metazoa; phylum Arthropoda; class Insecta; order Phasmatodea; family Phasmatidae; genus Medauroidea; species Medauroidea extradentata. The sequence continues at coordinate 15,798 of PNEQ01034782.1, read as the reverse complement.
TTTCTTCCTAGAGAGACGGTTGGTGAGACATTTCGCTTCGTTCTGCCTTCAGGAGTCGTTTCACCTTCATAGGCACCTCTTGCACCGAAATGGCTGAGGAACCTCGGAACATAAAACACCTGGAGAAGAGTTCATTTCCCGGGAAACGCGTCCCCAGACTAATGCTGATATCGTGACAGAAAAGCGTCGTGTCGTAAATACACTTCCTAATGAATATTTACGCAGGGATAACGGTTTTAAAGGTGAACCATCAAACGTAAGGCTGTTTTATAAGCTCTTCCACATTTTCGAACGTTTTATTTTTGCAGCGTGTGCTTGCTCAGCCATATATATATATATATATATATATATATATATATATATATATATATATATATATATATTTAATGTTTCCTACTGGCATTTACTTCAGTGGCATGGAATTGGTACGTTGCAAGGTAAGCTGTATTTTGTGACGCCTGTACGAATTCATGAGTTGGCTATCGGTAGTGGCGAGGCACGAGTGTAATGCCACTTATAATAGGCAACTCTCGAATTTGTACAGCATTCGCGAATTACAGCTTACCTTGCAACACACCTACGCCACGCCACTTGCGTTTAGAACATTTTTTAAAACAGTGCGCAGATCAATATTGTTGAGAACAGGAAATATCGTGGGTCCAACGAACAGCCGGCTAGATTCCACAGTCCTGTGTACAATCTGTTTATAGCTACTAGTTCATTGGCTGCTGTTTCAGTGAGTGACCAGTTCTACAATTTTTTATTTTTTATTTGTACCAGATATTTATTGTCTTATTTTAGACACAAAATGTGATTGAATTTTACTCTTATGAAAATTTTTTATCTCTCATATTTTTCGCGTAATGGCTTGTTACAGTCATATTTTGTATGTTTCCGTTTTAACGACCACACTAAAGCCAATTGATATACCAAACTCAAAAATCACATTGGATAAAGACATTGCAGCCTACAATGTCATGCTCATAAAAATAAAGAATAAAAACTGTTTGTATTTTTAAAGAAAATATTGAATTTTTAAAATTTTTCTATTTTCAGTTTCAGAATTTTTTTAATACAAATAATAGTTATTCTTTATTTTTATGATCATGCCATTGTAGCATGTAATGTCTTTATCCACTGTAATTTTTTTTAGTTTGGTATATCAGTTGGTTTTAGTGTAGACCTTAAAACGGAAACATGCAAAATATGACTTTAACAAGCCAATACGCGAAAACTATGAGATATAAAAAAATTTAATGAGAGTAAAATTTAGTCACATTTTGTGTCTGAAATAAAAAAAATCTGATTCAAATAAAAAATAAAAAATTGATGATGAAAATTACGGTAGACCGCGCTCTTAATGAACCTCAATATATTTATGTGCCACGTATAACTTTCAAAAAGTTTTGCTTACTTCAGATATTGGCCAATTTTATACCGTAATATATCACCTTCAACATTATTTTCAGTGTTTCCATTATTACTTACTTTTACTTACATGAAAGTTTTATTTATTTATTTATTTATTTTTTTTGGAAAAATTTAGTTTTTGAAACGGTATTGAAAATAACAATACACATTTCAATGGATTGCTTAAGATAATTTGCTGCACTCGGCTGAACGTTTACACGTTTCAAAAAGCATCAAACTGAAAATCAAGCGAACGAAGTCGCGGGCAACAGTTTAGAAATAAAAGTTACAAAAATGGTAAACTTTCTTGTTGGACAGTCTTCTTCCAAAAATTCTGTGACTGTTGGTTTGAAAGGGTTACATTTGAAACTTACCTATTGAGTAGTTGATTATTTTAACATCTATTTCTCACATTGCCTAAAATTCGTGGTTGCAAGCAGTGCCGTGTAGAACGTACACAATCAATATCCCTTTCCTAAGTTATGAACATGTTCATGTTTTTATCTTCTGATTAAGTAAACAATTAAATACGGAACAGTAAAAAAATATAAAAGTAGAAACGTGTCTAAGGGTGTCTTAAAAATACCGCTACACCTGTGGGACTGCGTGCTTGTCATAGGTTTAACTTCTCAGAACGGGTGTTATCTTGACAGCGGCGACCACTGCAAACAAGCTAGGATGTCTGTTAGGCATCATTTTGTGCCATGAGTTGTACATAAGTTATGTTAGAACCACCAGTGAAAATATTTTCCATACCTGTCTCGCTGACACTGAGATTACATACTTCATCTGTAAGTAAAATTAACGGAGGTGTCATGCATGCATGTCTACAGAGCGCTTCAATAACGTTAGACCAAAAACATGAAACATGTTTCGAATATTTTATAAGATACATCATGTATAAAACGGGAGACGGTTTGAATTAGTGTTTCCCCCCCCCCCCCCCATTTTTTTTACTACTGTCAAATCTCAATGGATATCTATAATTGACATGCATGCCGTTTATCTACTTGACAAAATTCCATTGGGTTTGTTCTATTGACTAAAGCGTAAAAAACATAGCTCGAGATATATTAAAACGGTTAATACAAACCATCTGTTTCGAATAAATAATTGAAAACAAGTTTAAAAAAATTAAGCAATACAATGGAATCATAGGATTGGAAAAAATTACAATTTTTAATTAAAAACAGCAGTAGGCTATATTATATAAGTCGTTGTAATTTTATATCATGGAAGTTTAACGGCAAATTAAATTTCTAGACCGATTCTTTGATCATATTAAAAACTTCGTCACGAGTTTTTAACGTTATTTTCCCATAAAAGCGGATAGCAAAAAAATATCTGAAGCAAAATATTTTCGTTTTTAGCGCCACACGATTTAAAAATAACGGGAATATTTTTAAAAATTGGAATAGTTTTGAGAAAGTTTTGTTTGTGCTCAAAAGTACCTGTTTCACAAATAAATAAGCTGACAGTTTTGGGAGAGAGTATATTTCGTCTCTTTCTACCTGTAATTTTTTGGGAACAATATAAAAAAAACTGTATAGGTGGACTCGCATTCATGTCTCCTGGACAGCAAATAAATGTCTCGCTCTCTTTTCATCATCGCTTGTGTGTGTGTGTGTGTGTGTGTGTGTGTGTGTGCGTGCGTGTGTGTATGTGTAGGCGTACGAAAATAACGAGGTCGTTCTTGCGTGACGCGGCTGAATAACGACTGATTGCCAAACAAGCGATATTTCACCGTACCACGTGGCAGCTGGAGAATGCATCAATAGCACGTCTGCGCTTCACAGCCTCCAGGTACAACATACCTATTTACCCCATTCTCCTCGCTTGCTGTAAAATTACTGGGTTCAGTGACGCCGATGTTTTTTTTTTAAATCAAATTTCCTATGGCTTCGGGCTTTAATTTTTCTGTAGCGTTGCCAGGTACCTAGGAGATAACGGTTTCCGTATTAAAAATGTATAATTCACACTTTTAAAAAATAGCGGATTTAATTTATTCGACAAATCGTTTAGTCGCAGCAGTCCCATGAATTTACCGCAGAATTGTTTCTAGATCACTGCTACCACATCATAAGAAAAAGTTGACTTCCCTAAACAAATATATACAAGACAAGCAATGTAAATATTAATAATAAAATAGTAATGGTCATTTACACATTATATATTTATTCATTGTGTCAGTAAAACAGTCCATTTGGACCAAATCAGGAATAATATTTGTAATAATTATAACATAACAATTATAATTATGAATTCAAATTGTTTCAAAGTTTTCAACTTTATGCACAATTTCAGTGTTACTCTACAATAAATGTCAAAAAGTACATATGTACACCTGATAGGCTTCTGAATTGTTGGAAAAATATGCAATAATAGGCAACGCTCCGAAAAATCACATGCCAGATGTTGTTATACTTAACGAATCATATGAAGCATTATGAAGCATAATACGTGTACGCGTAAGTTCATAACAAGGCATGATAGTTCGTCTGATCAACATTCACCTACGTGGCATTTCAAAAATAATCAACTTACTTATTGCAAGTTATAAGAGTGCATGTTATGTCGATATTGTGGTATACTAGTACAGCGAACCACACACTGTCTATCAAGTTATACGTTTGTTTTCTTCATCTATAAGTTCTTGGCTATTCAAGTGCTTATCAAAACCATCACTAACATTATTAGCAATATCATTTTATTGCTGTATGTGACAAATTCATGTCTCACTATCATTTCAGGCGTAAAATAGAGTGCGTCATGTAAAATATATGATGAGTAGGGCCCGGTAGTTTTCGCGAAAAGAATTTTGCAGCATTTTCTTTCAGTGCCTTATGTGCATACCTGCAATTCTGTTTTGTGGTCAGTGATTGGATGCCGTATCACCCAGCGTGTGGAGGTTAAACCCGCAAATCACAGACGTAATGTGTGGCAGTTATCCATGTACTGATTGACACAGTCAAATGAATAACGACTCTGCACAAAAACACTCTGCCAATAATCATGAAGTTGAGATGCAGGTGTGCACATAAGATACTGAAACAAAGTGGGGCAAAAATCTTTTCGCGAAAACTACCGGGCCCTAGCAAAAATGCATTCTGCCAATAACCATGAAGCAGAACTGCAGATGTGCACGTAAGGCATTGACACGAACTGTTGCAGAAGTCTTATCACCAATAATCGTGGGCTCTACTTATGCGGCTGTTGTGTGTGAAATAATAATTCCAGAAAAAGTGTTCCTAGTTTTCATGTAGTCCCAAGTAACCCTAGTTGACTGTACGTATGTAACACTTGAACAACCATAAACCACCACGTGCACGAAGTTACTGCCTTCATAACAAGCGTTCTTTCCTTAAACGCTAACAATATTTGGTGAATTTTTAAGAGCCATTCACAGTTGGCACATGAACATTTTGCAGCATGTTTTTAGAAGTTCTTTATTTATATACCACATTTTTTGCACTTTTCTTACATTAACGGAAGCTTGATACATTTACTAAATACTTAATTGAAAAAAATGTCACATAAACATAACATATATGTACTGAAAATAAAAATATACTGTTTGGTCACTTTAATATCTTGAAAGGCAAGAAAACGCGGTGTCTATGGATAATAGTCTCTTTTGCCTTACCCAGATAAGTAAAAATTATTCCAAGAACACATATTTACTGAGATACACATACTCGCTAAAGCAATGATTTTACAATCAAAACCTTATTAGCTACTACAGTGATCATCTTCCCTGCCAAGCCCACGATCTTGGTTCAAGTCCTCAAAATCCATCGATATCGTCGCTTTCTAAAAACGACATTCTTCGTCCACACAAAAAGGAAAGTTGAGACATAGATTGCGTGCCGCTTCTTACCGACGTAATTACCAGCACGAATACCACTACGGTATGAAAAATGAAATAAAAAGCAACCTTCTATTTTCTACCTACAAGGCCAATAACAGATGCTAAAACCCAGAAATGTATTCGACAGGTTGAAAGTAAAAGTATCTGGCTCACAGCTGCAATGGCAGAGATGCTAAATACGGAAGTATCGAGTTAAATACTATTAAATAATAGTTTCAACCAACAACCCGAAACATTGCAGACATAACTTGTAAACTTAATAAACTGTTAAGCGACTTTATATGCCGAGTGTTACAAAATTGCTTGTAAAAATTTTAGATGAACAATTCTTACAGCCGAAGGAACAGAGAGTATTATATGAACATGGGTCCAGAAATGCTCAATTTCTGCAAAACAGTTCGCAATACATGATATACCAACTTTGCATAGCGTGCGGGCTGGATCGTGTTGGTATGATGCCATTGCGACTACATTGGCAACTATATTCCATGGGAGTCTTATTTAATTGGACGGTAGGTATTGTCCGATGTAGTATTACACAGCAACATGATACAATCCGCGCAATGCAATGAAGTCATGAGACTGTAGCACAGTAATGATGCGTTTTACAGTCTGTGTTCACAAATCGATATTTGTTCCTCTAATTGTGAATATTGTTGCCCCAAATATTGACACATAATTTTGCAACACCGTGTGTATATTGAATAATGATTATATTAGTAATTTTTAATAAAGTTTAGCCTATCGATCTTCTTCCTTTCTCTGTGGATCTAGGTGTCCATGTGTAAGCCTACGGTTCTATGTTTGTATCCCCATCTAAATAATTTTGATCTACCAAACGTAAATCTTTAATATTTTATTTTGAAACGTATGCGATGCATGCATTTCTTCGGTCACGCACGATGCTTATTTACAAAATAACGAACATTTGAAAATTTTGGACGGTTTGCCATATCTCGGGAATAATTTGCCCATTTCAAACCAAATTCTTGTTTTAGGTACATCACCTAAGCGCCGATTAACGGTATGTTGTTGTATGTCCGCCATTTTGCAGTAGTACTGTACTCCACGATTTATTTCTGATTTTATTACATATTTCGAAAACTATTCTACTGATAAAGACCACATTTTATATTTTAACAGTTTACTATCTAAACTTTGAATTTAGTACGGTATATTGGTCTAGGCCCGATGTTTCGGTAGGTAGCGTTATAACGAATATGTAAAAAAAAAAAGTCTTATCATGCTGTGCTGTAATTTTATATTTTAAAAAATCATCATCCACATAAATGTCCTAATTCCAAACTTTATACATTTAGATCACTGCTGAAGGAATTATCTTTTTTTTTTATTGAGCTCGTTTTCTACACGATTGTTCGCTTTAAATTAGAGAATTTTTAGCAAAAGTCGTATTAAGTTTTGGGTTGATTTGCACAAGTAATAAAGGTAGGGGGGATGAGAACAGTCAATTGTATTAATATTTTAGGAATAAAATTTATTTGAGTTTCGTTATTTCAATTCACAGAGTAGGAGACTGTGGTTTATTGAAAGTAAGCATTGACAAAATTCTTGTGTTAGAATATCCTGCAGAAACATCCGGAGTAAAAAATCTAATTGAATGTTTGATAGTTTCGTATCTAAAGGTTTTACGACTAGTGTACAATGGCGTGTGGCGTCAGGAATCATTTCAGTACATATTTTATACGCTAATGAGGTAACTTTTTCAGAAATTAATCTGAAACAAGAATTCAGAATAAAAATTCATTAATCTAAATTTGATATTATATCTCCCATGAAAAAAGAGTAAATAATTAATTATGCTGGTTATTTATTTTTATGCCCACGAGGGTGTTCCCACGGCCAAAAGGTGTATGTTAGAGAGGAAATTAAAATTATAACGTTGTTTTCAATAAGATAGGCGTGTACAAATTTACACAAAAATAATAATTCATGGATAGAATTCTTTTGCTAGGGACAAAAAAATGACTTCAAAATGGGACATTTAAAATGGGAAACATTTGAACCACTGATTTTTTGTGAAAGAATTATGCACCACTTTGTTTCATTGCATTACGTGCACATCTGCAGTCAGTGGCGGTGTGTGCTATTAGGCTGTAGGGCTGCAGCCCTCCCTGATTATTTGGGAGTTACAGTAAATAATTTTCATTTTCGCAGCTGGTGTTATAGAACACAATTGGCAATGATTAGGGGCGGGAAAATTTCGCTGATTCAGTTACGTTTATGTTAGAATCCGTTCTCCTATGTACGTTCAAGCCCCGTCTATTCGTCCATTGTCCACTGAATAGCAGCTGGTGAGCAAATGGTTGGGTCTTGAGTATGCACAGGACATTGCATTCTAACATGAAGGTCTTTGAATCCGCGAAAATTTCCGGCCCTTGGTAATGATATCTTTTGAACTACCTACTCGCCGAAACCGTCAGCCGATCGCTAATAACACGTGTTTTCGACAAAGTTACTAACAATTTTGTAAAAATGCTTGGAAATTGTTAACATGATGTTATCAACATTGATGCCAACATTCTGTTATTAACTTTGTTAATATTTATAAAAAAATTCAATAATATTTTTACCAACATTTTGTTGAAAACATTTGCTAGCAACCACGTTATGACTGTTTAAAACATGTTAGTAACTTTGTTACCAACACTGTTGATGACATTATTTTCCCGACCCAATCTAGGGCGGTCTAGATCAAAGGACGTAGGTAACAAATGCTATTAGCAATGTTGTACGCATTTTTGTCATCAACATTGCTATTAACTTCCGTTCATCATTCTTACAAATTTTTTAGTGACATTTGCGTTTTCATCAATGTCAGTAACACATTTTCTATCAACATTACTATGAAATAGCGTACCACAGCTTAGAATTTGTTGATAAAATTTTTGTAAGTGAGCATTTTGTTACCCATATGAAAAAAAGTTTATCTGAGCCAGATCTGAAATTGGCCAGATATGGCATCACGGATAGGTAAACGAACACTAATTCATATCTGGTCCAAATCAATCCCAGATCTGACCAAATTCAGGTATAAGCTTTTTCCATACGGATATTAACATTGTAACTGTTGTTTTTTCGGTGTAAACTGGGCTTAAGACGCTGAGAGTTGAAAACATCCAGTTAATGGCCATGCAGAATGAACTGCGTATGTTACGCATTGAAATAAGTTAGCGCACAGTTATTTTTACCAAAAACCATTGGCTCTAGAAGTTAGTCAACTGGATAACGTAGACCTGGCAACCCTGGCCGCTCGACGCTCGTGATTTCCACCGTGGGACGGACGAATCACGGATGCTCCAGGCTGAAAGGGGTTAAAACCAACAGGTGTCAGCGGACGGGCAGATTTCTCCTGCTTGCACCTGCGCTGGGCGCACCTGCCGAAATAACTTCTCCTCCCCCCTCCGCCGCTCGTAAGAAGTGCGACCACACACCTGCTCTTGTATCGTCGCCTCGAATCTTTACCTCAGCGCTGATTTCAGCCCTGTCTCCTCTTCTTCTTAGTTAAGGGAGTTCAGGTGGAATGAGTGAAAGAATTTGGTCAGCGTCTTTACCGCTGGTGAGGGGTTATATGAGGTGAATATGGAGCAGCACCGCAATGAAGGGGTGGGGAAAACGGGAGACCCCAGAGAAAACCGGGGACCGATCCCGTCGGGAATCGAACCCGGACCGCCTTAGTGGGAGACGAATCGTCTAACCATTCGGCCACCGCAGTCCCTATCAATTGGGGACATGAATTCCAAACCGTGCTAACTCCAAAATTTAAGAACTAGCAGAAAAATATAATTTCTTTACTACGTGCCTATATTTCTATCTGAAATATGGTACTAATCGGAGTAAAAATCTTGTATTTTAATTAGTAACATATTTAAGGTAGATATAAATGCACACGAAAAAGATTTTATTTTCACTACTTTTTCATATAATTTGGAGTTAGCATGGTTTCGAATTCAGGTCCCCAATTGCAGAAAGTCATAATTTTATATTTATATGAAATAGTGTTAGTTTTGTAGATATTATTTGGCAGTATATTTACCTTTTACAAAAAAATAATAGATCAGCCAGTTTTCCCATAGTGGCATTTCAAAGTCAAAATTTGCATGTTTTTACTTCATACACACCTCGAAAACAAATCAACATAATGAAACGAATTAATTCACAGCGAAACAAATTTTCACAGCCTACGTCTTGAAGAGCATAGAAACCCACTACAAAATAGTTTTGTATATTACAAAAAAAATAATAGATCAGCCAGTTTTCCCATAGTGGCATTTCAAAGTCAAAATTTGCATGTTTTTACTTCATACACACCTCGAAAACAAATCAACATAATGAAACGAATTAATTCACAGCGAAACAAATTTTCACAGCCTACGTCTTGAAGAGCATAGAAACCCACTACAAAATAGTTTTGTATATTACAAAAAAAAAAAAAAGAAACTGCTAAAAGTAGTAAAACATTCCAAACTTCAAAATATTCTTAAATACAAAAAAAATTTTGAACTAAATTTGTATATACAATAAGCTGTAAGCCACTTTTATACGTCATCCTTCGAGGTAAGCGTAACGTCGCCTACGTACGTCAAAGTATACTAACTAGGGAATGGAAAAATTTCGCGAGTTTAACGACTGGAATGTTAGAATCCAGTGTTCTGTTATATGTCAGTGACCTGCAGGCTGTACTATGCACATTCAAACCCCGTCTATTCGTTCATTGTCTGCTGTTCCAGTGATCAGCATGAGAAGCAATTCTAACACTTGCATTTAAGTGGATACGCAATGTGTACTATTATATATTTTGACGATACCATTAAATCTCTTTACTATTTTTATTTTTAAAAAGATATCTATAGAGACATGAACTTTTCGCGAAAAGAATTTTGCCCCACTTTGTTCCAGTGCCTTATGTGCACGTCTGCAGTTCTGCTTCATAGATATTGGCAGCGTGCCTTTGAACTGTGACGTTTCTCATTTGACTGTACCAATCACAATAAGGTTACTGTAACACCACACGTCTGTGATTTGCGTGTAAAACCCCACGACACAC
>PNEQ01034781.1:0-54666 GCA_003012365.1 Medauroidea extradentata | reverse complement strand
AAAATGGGGGGGGGGGGGTTGCGTAAATCATGTGAGCTATTTCTTTTTGACTGAGGTTAAACCTCACAACTCGAACTTATATACAGGAATACTCAAAAGTCTGCGTATCTAAACAAGGCGAACAGTAATTTTTACATAAAATGAACACCTACCTACGAAATGTAACATTACTTACACCTTGCAATCGCTATAAGTTGTTTGCTGCCATATATTATCAAATTCTGATTCATTTTCAGAATTTTCAGCACCAGCACTAACATCAGATTCAGAATCTGGTACTGATGTTGTCCCACAAGCTTTCCAATTACCTTTAAAGCTTATACACGAATAATTTCAAAAGATATTAGCACAGCTTTGATGTTTTACAGGAAAGTTATTACAGTGCTCATGAAACGAAGCATTGAAACTACTTGAACTAGGCCTACTACACTCTTAAATATCAATCTTTTGATCAATCTGCGAGTGAGGAAAGTTTACTTTTGCAACAATGAGAAATGTTTCTTCCTGTACCAATCTACGATTGTGTCTGTCACTATAACCTACTAAACTTCAAGGTTTTCTTTTCTTGTAAATTGTAAAAAAAAACTAACAACACTCACTGCTACAAACACGTCAAATATTTATGCGCCGCCGCTCGTTGAGAGTGTGAGAGAGACAGTAATATGTTTGCGCGGGCTGGCTTGACCCAATGAAAGGACATGTGGTTCAAATTTAATTAAATTTATGTTGTAAATTATTATGTAATTATGGTTTTCAGAAGAATATTTTCACTTTAAAAGTTGTTTTAAAGTATAGAAGTTTGTAATTTGTTATTATATTTAATTTAATACTAATTTTCCATTATGTATTTACCTTGGTGCGCTGGGTGGCCGCTAGAGGCGCTGCAGGGAGAGAGCAAGCTTCGGTGGGTCGGCCATATTGACTTGTTGTTTGAACGCTGACGAAGATGGTTGTGCGGGCTGTGTGGGAGCAAGGTGGCTGAGCAGCCATATATACTAGTCGCTGAGTAGAGGCCTCGCGTTCGCGAGGATGTACTATTTAGATGTGGCGTGCTTTTGGGTTTTTTAAACAATATAGTTTAAATTTATAAGTTTTTTTTGGGGTTGAGCTGTTCTCACCCGGGAGTGTCAGGTTATGACTATGATTTGAGATGATTGCAGTCTAAATCGTTACAGTTTGTAAAGTTGAATTTTTAAAGTGTTTAATAAAAGCAGTCATGCCAATAAACTTAAAGTTATTTGAGTAGCCTACAGCGAATTTTGTTTTAAGTTAACCACTGTACGATCACGACTGGCCACGTGGAAGATAATTATGTTGACAGCAACTAAGCGGAGACCCTCTACATTTTGGTGCCGTGAGCAGGATGGTCCGGTAGTACGGCGGAAGTATCACCCGACGCATTACATTTTTTGGTGCCGTGACCAGGATGTTTGGTCAACAACGACGGTAAATTTATCTTCATTTATTATTCACCTGACCCGTCACATTTTTGGTGCCGTGACCAGGATTTTAGGTCAATGACGGCAAAGCTATTTTCACTTCATCTTCAGTAAGCGGAGACCCGCCACATTTTGGTGCCGTGACCAGGATACTGAAGGAATACTAGTACTTCAGTGCTGTGTTTGGGAATTTTCCGGTCACCTCGTTTGTTTTGTTTCGGCCCTGGGAGTTACGGATCGCAAAGCAAGTGTAAGTCTGAAGAAAACATCATTTGAAGAGGCATTACGGCAGTGTACTGATTGTCAATGCAGCAACAATGTGTATCTCCAAGTCAGCGGGAGTTACGGCCAATGGCAAGTTACGTATCGCGTAACTTTATCAGCAGCGGCAGAGGTATATGTTGCATTAGGTGCTACATGATGGGAGGCGGCGCGACCAGGTAAAAGGCGAGTTCAGTGTGCAAAGGTACGTTTGCAGCAGCGTAATATATGTATTTTTTTATTTTGGTTTGCGACGCCATGTGTAATTATTGTCACCGACTCATCCTGCAGTGTCATCACTTGTATTGTTGGAACTGTAAGTGTCTTATGTTACGTTTGTGATCTGTAAGTTTTGGTTGTTGTGGTTATGTCACCTGTTGTAACCAGATCTAATAGCAGGGCAATGGAGGGCATTGAACCAGAAGTGGTAGCTCATAATAATGGTTTGACACACGCAGAAGCTTGCAGTAACAGCAATACTGATAGTATTATTATTGATCATAGTGAATCTGTATCGGATATTTTATTTGACACTGAAATGGATACTGCCTCTATCACCCCATCAGCTGCGAGGGATGAGCAGGGCCTTGCTGGCATGATTAAAGGCTTGTTAGAAGCTCAGACAAAGAGTTTGGTAGGGGAAATAGGGTATTTGGAGACAAAATTCAGCCGTGTCGAAGCTATCAGAGTACCGAGAGGAATTGAAAGGATAGAGATAGTGAAGGGCAAACAGTCGGAATTTGAAAGCTGTGTCATTGGTAGGCTTGTAGAAGTTGAAAATAGACAGGAAGTTTTTGACTTAGAGCAAGTTGGTGCAGGAAAAAGGGGAGAGAGTTTGGAGAGGAAGCTTGAAGGGCATGATAAACAGTTAGGTGTGCTTAATGCACAATCTACAACTTTAGGTGAGTTAATTGCTGTTAATCTATCTGAAATTGCTAATCTGTCCAGGGAGTGTAGGAATGTAAATGAAAGAGTACAGCAGGTGAGTGAGATCAGTAATGCACTTATTGTTGAGGCTAAGGGTGACATTCTGCAATTTGTTGAGCCTAAAATTTTAAAGGTAGAAACTGATTTATGTCTAAAGAGCAGACAAATTCAAGAGTTACAGAAGGTCAGTGGCAAGGCCTTGGTAAGTGATTTAGGTGGAGGGTGCAGGAGTTTGAAAATAAGTCATCCTTGCAGTGACAGAGACATCCCTAAGTTTTCAGGTAATGATAGAACACATCCCAGGGGTTTTCTTTCCAAACTGGAAGAGTTTTTTGTCATTTTTGATTGTACAGAGGAGGAGAAGCTATTGGTGGTAAGGAGATCGGTGACAGGGGCCTGTGAGAATTGGTTTATACTGGTCAAAGACAGAATTAATGTATATAGTGACTTTAGGAAGGAGTTTCTCAGTGAGTACTGGAAAAGTCGGATACAGGGGGTTGATAGAGCCGAGTTGTACCAGGGTAGGTGTGTTGCTGGGCGGCTGGAGAGTCACCTCAGTAAAGTGGTAGAGAGGTCGAGATTTTATGATGTACCACTTGGGGAGGAAGAGATTGTTACACTTGTCTACTCGCAGACACCGGTGGCAGTGCAGGCAGCACTGGTAGGTAAGGAGATTGCCACCACAAACCAGCTTAGAAAAATCCTAAAAGAGCTAGACAGGATTAGTCATGCTTGTAATGACCCGGCAAGAGGTAGGGATGCTGTGTTTGGCTTAAATAGAGACCAGGAAGGTGCTAGGCATAGTGAAGTCAGGAGAGGGCAGTTACAGAATAATTTTGTTAATGACTATAATCAGGAACATGCTGGTAATTTAAATAATTACAGAGGTAATCATGGTATTCGCGTTCAACAACATAGGAATAGAGGTTCAGATCATGTTCAGGATAGACGTTACCACCAGGAGCAAGAGGGTAGGATTGGGCAGGTCAGCAGGCCTATGTATAACGATAGAGGAAGCTGGAGAGAAACTAGGTATGGAGGAGGACCGGCAGTAGGGGCAGAGCGGGGAGTTCAAGGTGAAGGCCAGCAGAGAAATGTTGACCTGAGAGGAAATGGTGGAGGCAGAGGTGATTGGAGGGGAAATTCGGGTGGTAACAGAGATAACTTTGGTAATGGCAGAGACAGGAACTCAAGTCAGGGGAATTAGGGGAGTCTTTAACTAGTATTTGTTGAAACTTTATTTTTGTGATAATGTTTGAGTGTGTAAGCTAAGTGGTTTTGGGTTTTGTTCCTGGTTGGACTGTCTTGCTCTGGGTTACTTTGCAGGCTTATGTTGGTTAATGTTATGTTTTGCTGTTCAGTTGTGTAAATTATTTCCCTATAAACAAAATTTTTGTGTGAAGGAAATGTTTGATTTCCATTGAGTGACATGTAGCAAATTTAAAAGGTAATTAGTCTGCAAGAGTTTGTAAATTTAAGGGATTTTGTGTGTGAGGGTAATTATTGTCATATTTAGGAGCAAATAATTATTTTGATAATGTGTAATTTTTCTAAGTCTTATGTAACAGCAGAATTTACTTGGCTGTCGAGGAAAATTCAATGCACACATGCCATAAGTTATGGATGTTTTTACTGCCTTTTAGTTTCACAATTTTTAATACAACACACACACACTTTGTCATGTACTTTTATTTTTGCAAGATGTAATAGTTTGAACTTGGTTTTGTTTTGTCACTCTGTGGTTGTGGTTGGCTGGCAGGGCCACAACAGAGTAGTAATTTTGTTTGCTAACACACAGTAATGTTTTAATTTTGAATGTTGTGTATTTGATTTAAAGGGTTTGAATTGTTGAGGTAATTTTGGTTATGAACTTTTAAGATATTGGTAATTACTTACCTGGCTTAGGTCACCTCTGGATTCCGTGGCCGTGATTTTGGCTCTGTAATCCGAGTAATGATGGTGATGTGTACAGGATACTTCGTCATCGTCCAATGGGTATGCCTGAGTGTTTGAATAGTATTTTGTTGTGTATATGCCACTTCGTCGTTGTTCCAAAGGGTGTGCTTAATCTGATTTTATGGTGTACAGGGTGCCTCGCCGTTGATCCAAAGGGTACACCTGAATATGATTTTTGATTTGTTGTGTTATGCCACTTCGCTGTTGTTCCCAAGGGTGCGCTTAATTTTACTTAAATGTTGAGAGTTTTTGTAAGTGATGATTCACAGTTTGAGGTGAGCTAATCCAGTATGTATTGAGATTTTCTTGTGAGTTTTGGTAATTTGTAAGTTAAGAGTCTTAATGCATTAATTAGTAATGTTTTTATGAAGGCTAATTTAAAGTAGTAATATTTTTGTTTTGAGAATCTAATTTTTGTGGTTATCTTTGTCGTTTGTGTGTACTCAGTGTCTTGGCTTACATGTACACATAATTTACTAGTAGTTTTGATTTGTGGTCATGTGTATATTGCTATTTCCTCGCAGTGCAGTCACAGTTTTAAAGGAGTAAAAGGAAACTGGGGATGTGCACCCAGTCACTTTGTGTACTAACTTTAATTTGGTAAATTTTTGGAAATTTGTATTTTCCTGTTTAGTGTTATTTAATAGGTCTAATGTGGTTTTGATTTATTCAGTAACAACCGATCACAACTGGGGGAAAGGTAATTATCAGAGCATGCATTCCGCAACTGAGATTTTTACTGCCTCTTAGTCACTCACTTTTGAAACAACATACTTGTACACTTTTGACACGTAATTATTTTTATTTTGCAGATGTGTGTGTTTGATTTGGTTTTTCTCTTTGTTGTGGTTGTTGGCAGGACCATAAGAGTTAATATTTTGCACACGAAGTAACATTTAACTTAGCACTGAGTACATCATTGTTGTTTGTTGTAGAGGAAAATCTTACAGTAAAGTTTTGTGTTTTAATAATTTCAGTGAGATATGAGTTTTGATGATTTTAATTAACTGTCTGTAACTCTCTGACTTAGGTCACCTTTCTTTTCAGTGGCCGTGATTTGGCTCTTTGGTTTTGAGCACATGTTATTGAGGTGATTTTTTATTTTGAGCAGGATGCCTCGTCGTCGTCCAACAGGCATACCTGATTATATAGTATAGTAATTTTGTTGTGTGTATGCCACTCCGTCGTTGGTCCAAAGGGTGCGCCATATATGTTTTGTATTGTTTGCAGGGTGCCTCGTCGTTGTCCAATGGGTACACCTGAGTTTATGTTATAGTGTTTGATTGCCACTTCGTTGTTGTCCAAAAAGTGTGCTGGTTTTCTTAAATTGTTGAGGAGTTGGTCTGTTTCAAAGCCAGGTTCAAGATGACCTAACACAGATTGTTACTGATGTTATCTTTTCCTTATGAAGTGATAAAGTAAAGTGTTTGCTAATTATATTTGATTTGTAATTTGCTTTAGAATGCTGATTGATATTGAGTAAGAGAATTTTGAAGTAATAATGTTTTATTGTTTGGTTGTTTGGATTTTTGCTTTGTACTCAGTTTTATTTGCCGACATGTACACATAGTTAAGTTTGATATGAGTTGCGGTAATGTGTGTTTGGGGTTTCCTGGCAGTGAAGTTGTGTATTTTTGAAAATTTGATAATAGTACCTGGTAAATTATTATGTATGTAATTAATGGTTTCAGTGGTAATGTAATGTTCTTTGCTTTGTTTCTTTTGAAGGGTATTTTGGCAGATGTTCATAATGTAAATTGTAGAGTGCAAAATTTGCTGCTGTTCTATTCACTGTTGCTGTTCTAATTGTTATGAGGTTTCTGTTTTTGGTGATTTTAATGATGTTTCTATGCTACGTGCTTTGCTGTTAAGTTGTTCGCTGCTATAATGTGATGCTCTTTTCAGTTTTTAAAAAGCTATTTTGTCTATTGTGTTTGTGATAACCTGCAAGTCTGTACTCTGTACTTGACACACAGAGGATTGTAGGGACAACCTCTGCATGTCAAGTGGGGGGTTGTGAGGCGGTCCACCCAACACTTAGACCTTTATTATTTCCTGTTTTTATTTTATTAATTCCTTATGTTTGACTTATTGAATTTGCTGTTATCTATATAATTACTTTCAGGTATTGTTGACAGTTGTTTGGCTTTTTATCTGCATCAGTTTTGAAATTGTTAAATTTTATATGTATTTAATTTGATTTTTAGGCTGAGGCAACTTTGTGTTTTATTTAAATTTAATATTATCATTTGCATCTTAACTGTTGTATTGTAACTCAAGGCTGGGTGTATTGTTGGCAAGTATAGTTGGATGGCACAGGTATGCCTGCCCAGTTCCTGGAATCGCTATTTTTAGATTTTTAACCGTTTATCTAATACTTTTACTTTTCACGAAGTGCACGTGCGCCACTGCTCATTGAGAGTGCGAGAGAGACAGTAATATGTTTGCGCGGGCTGGCTTGAGCCAATGAAAGGACATGTGGTTCAAATTTATTTAAATTTATGTTGTAAATTATTATGTAATTATGTTTTTCAGAATAATATTTTCACTTTAAAAGTTGTTTTAAAAGTATAGAAGTTTGTAATTTGTTATTATATTTAATTTAGTATTAATTTTCCGTTATGTTTTTACCTTGGTGCGCTGGGTGGCCGCTAGAGACGCTGCAGGAAGAGAGCAAGCTTCGGTGGGTCGGCCATATTGACTTGTTGTTTGGATGCTGACGAAGATGGTTGTGCGGGCTGTGTGGGAGCGAGGTGGCTGAGCAGTCATGTATACTAGTCGCTGAGTAGAGGCCTTGCGTTCGCGAGGATGTACTATTGAGATGTGGCGTACTTTTTGGTTTTTTTTAACAATTTAGTTTGAATTTTTTATAAGTTTTTTTGGGGTTGAGCTGTTCTCTCCCGGGAGCATCAGGTTTTGACTATGATTTGAGATGATTGCAGTCTAAATCGTTACAGTTTGTAAAGTTGAATTTTTAAAGTGTTTAATAAAAGCAGTTATGCCAATAAACTTAAAGTTATTTGAGTAGCCTACAGCGAATTTTGTTTTAAGTTAACCACTGTACGATCACGACTGGCCACGTGGAAGATAATTATGTTGACGGTAATTAAGCGGAGACCTGCTACATTTTGGTGCCGTGACCAGAATGGTCCGGTAGTACGGCGGAAGTATCGCCCGACGCATTACATTTTTTGGTGCCGTGACCAGGATGTTTGGTTAACAACGACGGTAAAGTTATCTTCATTAATTATTTACCTGACCCGTCACATTTTTGGTGCCGTGACCAGGATTTTAGGTCAACGACGGCAAAGTTATTTTCACTTCATCTTCAGTAAGCGGAGACCCGCCACAACGGAAACTTCATAAATTGCGCTGGGGGCAATAAAACTGCGAACCAAATCGCAAAAACACAACATCCATCATAATGTAAAGCAAACTCCCAAACAAAACTTCCTCCATTACTTCGAAGGTGCTGATGTACATCAATAATTATAATACATTCAATGTTAGCAAAAAATATTAGTGTTACTAATTCCTTAAATGTATTTGTGCTTACCATCACTATATAATTCCCGATTGCTTACTTCCAAACCAACAACCAGAATGCAAACATCCAAGTTGAACTCTGTGTTTACAACCATTATGGTGCGAAAATATACCTAACGAAAAATATTACACATTTTCATCTCGGAAATATCATAGATGTGACTATGTACAGACATCACACTGTTATGTTTCAGTTATGTATTAGAAACATTTATAAGTTCAAATGAAAACAGGCATGTTTCATTGGGTTTTCAGAAACATCACAGATGTGACCATGATAAAAAATAACATTTGAATGTTGCAAATATACAGCTGAAACATAACCAACATTATGAGAGGTAAATGTTATTTAGTGATGTTTCAGAAAAATTAATGTTATGAAGTGTGCTGTATGGGGTGATGCACTGTTAGGCTGGTATTCATAGTCGATTTGCGCAGATAATGCGTGACACATCCAGTGTACATTTTTCCCGGCTTAAAAACAGGATTCTTAACGCAATTAGCGAGACGTTTGCATCGTGAATACGGTTGCGTGGACTCGCAAAGTTACGAGAGGCATGGACCTATCCAATTCTCTTCGCAGACATTACCTACCTATTCTCAACCTATTAGTAACTTGCCAAAGTGGTGTATCATTTTCTTTAACAATTTCGATGATCGTACAGGAGCGGTAATTTGAGGCGGGATTAATGCAATCGGCGAACGATTCAACGAGCATAGTTCGTCAGTAGCGCAAATAAAGCCCGTTTGCCACGATGCAATGACTTGTACAAGATTTGTTGGAATCTTGCACGAGGCTTGAAAAGATAACTTCCATGGAAGGTTGTGTGGATGGTTCTATGGAAGATCCTTCTACACGATACTTGCTGCCATAAAAGTAAACACAAGACGAGTGTTTAGTAATTTTTAAAAATATTTGTACGATATAAATATGTATACGTTATAGTGACTTATAGTTTGTGAAAATGGCAGGTGGAAGCATCGTAAAAGTGTACTACAAGTGGATTTCTTCGGAAAGGGAAGAAAATTGATTTAAAATGGTGAAAACGCCTACACATCGAGCCATGTACAATTCATGGTACATAGCCCCAAAAACATTGTGTTTGATGTACTCTGGTTGTAAATATGAAGGAAAAATCGTATAAATTTGAGATAAGAAAACTTAAATTATTTCAGTTCGTGTACGAGTGTAAAATGTAAGCCTACATTGTCAATGTCAAATAATATGACTAGTGTATCATAGCCTAACCTGCTTGCGAGACCTGTATGTTGTACGCTCGTGTATTATTCTGCGTAGGTTTTGTGTAATAGTGTAAATGTTGATACAGTAAAAATATCAGGGCATAAATTTAACAGTATTTTGTGTATAATAACCGCGAATACTGTGCTGTTCTTGATAAATCTTGCATTGAGATATTAATTTAAAAAACGTATATTACACTTAAAACTTTATTGTATTAGAATATTAACGAAGGTCTGAAATTAATCTTCATCGTGTCCAACCTGCTCCTGACTTTTCCACTTAATCATTAACCCATTTGACCGGCTATCTTTGTAATCTATGCCCTCATCCAATACAGTATTTCCTACTTTCATTCTCTGAGCCCTTCCCTTCAAGAAATCTTCTATCCACCTAAACAACCCCATGGCCTCTATCAACTCACCTACTTTCCTGTGATACTGCAAATTTGGGATTTAATTTGTTGATGGAAAGCATAATAGTGGAAACATTTTCAAGACATACAAAGGGGTGAATGGATAAGCAGGCTAGGGTAAGTTAGGCTACATGTAAAGCATGTAGAGGATGATGGAACAATAAAAATTAGATCCAGTGATGAGAAGAAAACCGCAGCCACGACACAACCACACCGTCTGTGCAACCTAACTACATTTCTAGCTAACCTTTGGGTAGTTACACAGAGGTATAAATCAAGTTACCTCTGGGTAACATCTGGGTAACATCTGGGTAAATTTTACCTTTGTGAACGAGGAAGAAGTTTTGGAGTATGGACATATACATATGGGAGGAGATGAGTAAGCTTCAGAATATAAGTACTTTAGATAAAGTGCCAGGTAAGTTTAACTTCAGGGTAGTCGCCTGTTCAGAAAGTGGCCTCGAGAGGTAGGAAAATGGTGGGAATGTTGAGCAGGATATTGAGGGGAACCATGAGCACTGTGAAAGGTGAAGGAGAAGGCCTACAACACAATGGTCTGGCCTGTTCTTCAGTATGCTGCAGGTTAACTCAAAGAATGGTAAGACCGGCCCTAGGTAGGCCTAACTAGATGATACATTTCTGGCTATTTTATCGGGAGGTTGAAGCTCTGGATAAAGCGTACACTGCAGTTAAATGTGGCGATGAAAGAATCAGGTGTTTAATTTTTAACCTTAGTTGTGCTGTGTTGAAGTAAATTTCTTGCTCCACGAATGTTTCGTTTATGTTTCTCGTAATTTCAAATTATATAGCCTATTTGTGCATTTAGAATTATGTAGGAAGTGAAGGACCTTTAGATTTAGATTTAGTTGATTTTATTGCATCCTTGGATCTTTTTTTGTGTACATTTTTGCACAAATATATCGGACAAGTCATATTTACAATATGCAATCAAATGAATAAATGACATATGTTATACATTTAAAACTAGACACTAAAAGAGCGAAATTCATCATTTCTTGTCGGTTCGAGCTCGCGTGTCGGCTCATGTCAGAATTCTTCATAGTCTCCACATGCAAAAGAAAAAAAAGCAAGAGAAGAAACAGAATCTTAACCCAGAATAAATATCTTGCAGAAGTATCTACACTGTCATAGATCCACTCAAATACTCATAGACTATTTAAAAAGCATTATGGATTAAGAAATCTTTAAGGTGTTTTTTGAATATTTTTGTGTTGGCTAAACATGCATCTTGCAGGAGCCTGGGGAGTTTGTTAAACAACTTGCAAGCATTGTATGAAGGTCCTGTTTGCTGTAAGGTCAAGTTGACAAGAGGCATATGTAAAAGGTTTTTACTTCTAGTGTTATGTTGATGAAAGTGTTCATTCGTATGGAACAACTTCTGATTTTTGGAGATAAATGTCAACAATGATTAAATACATTCACAGGCCAAGGTCATTATTTTGGAACTTTTAAAAAGGGGTCTACAGGATTCAGTCTGTTTTCTCTCGTGAATTATTCTTACAGCTCTCTTCTGCATACGGAAAACATTATTTCCGTCAGAGGAGTTACCCCAAAACATGATGCCATAAGTCATAATAGAGTGAAAATATGCAAAGTAAACAGTCAACACCGAATCTTTGCTTAGTATACCTGCTATGTTACGCAGAGCGAAACATGCAGAACTCAGTTTTGGAATGATATATTCAATATGTGTTTTCCAATTCAGTTGACAAACTACACATATAAACCCAAAAATTTTGTGTCTGTGGCTTTATTGATTTCTGCAGTGCCGCAATCAACATTTATCGTTGGCTGATTACAATTTTTTATTGCAAACTGTAAGAAATGGGTTTTTTTCTGTGTTAAGGTTTAATTTGTTTCCTATAAGCCATGCATCTAAGTCTGTAAAAGTGGTGTTGGCTAGTTGATTAAGTTCTTCCTCTGATTTTCCTTATATTATGATACTGGTGTCATCTGCAAATAAGGTAGGTATAGAACTATTGTTTAGGCAATCACGCAGGTCATTTATGTAAACCAGGAATAACAGAGGTCCTAGAATTGACCCTTGAGGAACACCATGTCTTATCTTACCTGGTTTTGAATAAACAATATTTGAGTCTTCCCTAATGCAAACTTGTTCTTGTCTATTTGATAAATACGAGTATATGAGTTTATTAGTTCTTCCTTTTACACCATAAATTTGTATTTTTGAAGAAGCAGCTCGTGATTGACACAGTTAAAGGCTTTGGTGAGGTTACAAAAAATTCCGACTGATGGTAGTTTTTTGTCGAGTGTATTCAAGACATTTATTATGAGCTGATATAGTGTCTCATTGGTAGAGAATTTTTTTCTGAAACCATACTGGAATTTTGAGAAAATTTTGATTTTTTCAAAATGAGTTAAAAGTCTAGTTTTTCAATGATTTTTGAAAAAGTGGTTAGCAATGAGATTGGTCTGAAGTTAGCTACATTGGTTTTCTCTCCTTTCTTGAAGAGTGGGGTTAACATTGCCCATTTGAGTCGGTCAGGGAATACACTGTCGTTTAATACAGCATTGCATGTGGCTTAATGGAGTACTGAGTTCTGAGGTAAATTGTTTTATTAGTTTACTACTTAAGCCATCTTAGCCACAGGATAACTTTGATTTTAGGATTCTTATTATTCCATCAATTTCTTTTGCCGAAGTTTTGCGGCATGTCATATTTGTAAGAAGGAAAATTGCCACAAAGTTATCGTTACAAGCACTTGCCGAAGTTGTGTTTTGAAATGTGGTGAAAATATAAAAATGTTCGTTAATGTCTAGGATTTAGACGACGGTATGGTAGAATGATACAATTCAGTGCTTTATTTATGAAAATCGTTATTTATATAATGCAAGTGAAATATGTCAATGTGGTGTTTGCTAGTTGTCTGTAGGCCTACACAATTCACGTCGCAACCACGGCCGTACTGGGTGCAATTTATGTAATTGCTTCTTGAATTCCACATAATTTTTGTAACTCGTGTAATAAGGCATATATTAGAATACTTTAGTCTAATATACAAATGGCTTTCGTTTAGCAATTCATAATAAATTCATATATAATTTATTATTGAAATAATTCAGCAGGCTTGCTTGTGTGTTGTGCATTCACGACAATCGTACGAGGACTTTACAATAAATTTAACTAAGCTATGCCTAGAAAATTTGCAATTTAAATGTTAACTGAGGCATGTGTGATTTATGTGGACAGCAACTAATAATAACCGATTAGTGGTACCTAGTGAATTTATAGTCTCAAGAAAGACTTAAAACTAAGTGTGAAGTCCTCCTATCTTATGAAATAAAGAGTATCCCAACAAAATCACTCTTAAATAAGGCATATGTAGTGTGGTAAGTGGAAATGAAACAAGTCAGTAAAACTGGTTTATATTATACTTTCAAATTACCCTAACCCTAAAACCAAACTTTCTGGGTAAGGTTGAAAGATACAGAGCAAATTTAGCAGTGGAGATGTGGAGGGAGGTGCTAGACAGGGAATGTAAGCAGGATAAATCCATAATATTTAGAAGAGGGAAGGTAGGGGAGGAGGAATAATGTTGTTTATGAGGGAGGGATTATAATGGTTGGTAGAATGGAATACTAAAAAGAGTAAGTGACAGAAGTAAAAGGGATAGGTAGGAATATCACAGTACTGGAGCATACATACCACCAGTCTAAGGGTGGGATGCAATTGAGGTAAGACAGGATCGATATACTTGGATGTAGGCAGTGGGTTGTGGCAGGGTACGTGAATATGCCAGGTGAATAGTGGATTGAGTGAGTAGAAGGGATGGGTGATATGGGGCAGGAAATGACAGTGCAGTTAGTGAACAGATGCTTGGTGCATTCAGTAGAGGAACCTACTACATGAAATAAAAAGGGGGAGCGGTGCGTACTAGATATGTCAGTCAGGCCTGGGAATTATATTGTTGGTGTGGTAGTACTCGAAGGGATCAGTAAGCACAACGTTCCAGTAATGTAGTTGGAGATTGGTGGAAAAAGTGCTGAGGACATTAATGATAAAATGGTGTGGCTGTATGGGCAAGGAAATAATGTGGAACAGGAAGTTTCT
Source organism: Medauroidea extradentata (assembly GCA_003012365.1). Classification (NCBI taxonomy): domain Eukaryota; kingdom Metazoa; phylum Arthropoda; class Insecta; order Phasmatodea; family Phasmatidae; genus Medauroidea; species Medauroidea extradentata. The sequence goes on along the minus strand of PNEQ01034781.1, from coordinate 40,789 downwards.
AAGGACAGGTTTGAAAAATGGTGTAAAGGGGAAAGTGTTGAGATCTTGTGAATAGGAAGATCATTTATGAAATGATGGTAACATTTAAACCATGGAGAAGGAATGTTGTTGAGTGGAAAACTTTTCATTATATATGGGAAGCAAAGGGGTTAAAAAAGCAAGTGTAGGCAGATGCATGTGGAATGGAAGAATGGTGGGAGGGAAAAAGCTATGGAAGGAATGAGGCAGATGAATAAAAAACTAGGAAGAAATATTAGTCAGGGAAGAAATTATTACCTAGGAAATATTTAGGAGGAGGGTAGAGGAGGAAAATTGTTTGGTTGTTTTTAGAAGAACATAAAAGGAGGGACAGAGGAATGCCAGTGTATAAAGATGTAGATGGGCAAGCTACAACCACTGATAAGGAAAAGGCTGCAGGCCCAGTGCTTGTCAGTGTATGGGGAGCAGGATGGTTGGAGTTATGATTGTTGAGGGAAGCCTATTAGGAGGCAAACAATTAGAAAGTGGAATGTAGGAAAGGTAATAAAAGGGTTAAAGTATGATAAGGTGACCGGTCCTGATGGTACAGGAAATAGTGCTCTATAAATTTGGTAGGTGTTAGTTGTTCAGATATTTAGAAGTAATATTTCACAGATCTCTGGAGGAGGGGAAATTACCACAGGATTGGAAGGAAGTAGTGGTAGTCTCAATATTCAAGCAGTGGGAAGATTGGGGGAGGCTTGGCAGCCACATCAGAGTGGGATCTGTACATGGAATTGGAGATGTGGAAGCTGCAAAAGGTACAAAGATGGGGCCCAAGGTGTTTGAAGGATAAATGGAGAAGGTATGGGCAGGCTGTTGAGTTTAATGTAATAATTATTATTATATAATTGCAAGTCAATTACCGCCTGGTGGCGAGCATACCAACCCTTTTATACCATCCCTTTAACTGCCCTTCTAAACTGTTCTGCCCCCTTCAATGACACCACCATCTCCTGCAACAAGTTCCAATCACTAACCATCCTAACCAATATCAACTGTAACCCCCTTTCCGTCCTCTACCAGACTTACTGTGTTTTCCTACTGTTGATTCCTCTGCCTTATATATACCATCATCCTGATGTCACCCAGTACGTTCCATCCTTCTTCACCCATTACTATCCTTACATGTCCCTCCACTCTTCTCCTGTCCTTCAGTGTTTTTCAACCCATGTCCCACATCATAACTGGTGGCCTAAAATTAACAGTCGTCCTCTCCAACCTGCCCCTGACTTTTCCACTTAATCAGTACCCATACAGCACAGCGACGTCTCATTAACGTCGCAGCGACGTCACACATCCAAATGTGTAACGTCGCAGAAACGTTACAAAACGTCCCGGCGACGTCCCAGCGACGTTGAAGTGACGTGCATTTGTCCGCTTTTTGTGACGTCGCACTGCAACCTCCCGGCAACGTCGCACTGCAACCTCCCCGCGACGTCGCACTGAAACCTCCCTGTGATGTCACACTGCATTGTCGCATTTAACTTTATATAAATCAATAAAAACTTACCTAAAATGTAACTACAGTAGTTCAACAAAGTGAACCAATGGTAAACATCTTCAGATCTACAATTGTCTTTGAGTATGTTGATGGTAACAAACTTACAAAGAGCAATAATTAAAGTTTTGACATGAGATTTTTCAGAAATAATACCAATAAATAACTGTAATTTCTCATTTGGTGGTAAAAATTATTCAATTATCAACATTTATAAAAATTTGTTCTAAATTTTTGTACCTGTACAAGAACTACTGCCTGTAAAAAATTGTATTTTTGTGTCTTGAATGTAACGCTTAAAGCTGGATTCACAATGTGCACACGTAAGATTCAATTAAATATTAATTTATATTAAGAAATCATTTATCTTGTGGTCATAAATTACGTAATTCGCTAAGAAAAATAAAATTATGATAATCTATCACAGACTGCCTAAAGTTTCTGTTTTGCAGCCATCTTAACTATTTTTAATATGAAAACTTCCGTGCAACTAAAAACCAGTGTAATTTCAACACACTCAAAAGTTAACATCTACGTATTGGCCCAATAGAACATATTTTTAATTAATTACAAGTTCTGCTGAGTGCTCAGTTTATAGTGAACAGCCTATAGCGTTGAATTATGTACCACACCGTCTTAAATGTGTTTGCTGAAATGTTTGTAACCAGCCATTTGAATTTAAAACAATACAACCCTTTTAAGAAATATTTCTGGTTAGTAACCATATTTATTTTTGCCCATCACAAATTTTTAACAGGGTTTTTGTAATAATTTTTTAATAACAGTACGCCTACAAAAACCCCTTTCCAGAAAATAACTCTGATGGTCTTCAAAAAAGCAGCAACCTTGTTTACTAAGGTTAGCCCAGGTACAGAACTCCAATTTATGTGTAGTGTTTGAATAAAATATACACTTCAGAAATTTCAGATAAATTTATTGCTAAAATGTATTCTTAAAATTGTGGACCCTTTATATATTAAATTCTTTACGAAGAATATTAGTAAAATTGTTTTACGAATTCAATCTAATTGTGGCACTAGTTACAAATAAAATTCTTCAAATTACAAATTAACTAGCCATGTTCTTTACAATTAAATTCAGAATTCAAAAGAAATTTAGGGAATCTAATAAAAATATAAACACAAATTATTGCATCTTCGGAAGCATGAAATCAAACAAACTAATGTAACAGACTAGTCTTTAATACCACATAAAATAAGCATTTACATGTTCTGCTGAATGTCACAGATCTATAACAAAAAAATGTGAAAAGTTACTTACAAATTAAATTACAAACTAAATAGTGTACTGACAAATGAAAACTGTCTATAGACTAAACAGTGCACTGAAAAAATTAAGTTACTACAGACTTCCGCAGTAGCAACAACTCCATACACATAAAATATATTGTTTTCAAAATATGGTAGGAAATTATTAATTTCAAAATGGAACAAACAACTGACAGCTGGACTTCACCGTTCACCACTACAAATTACGGGTGTTCAAAAAAATTCACTGTTCACTATTACAAATTACAGATGTTTATTTCTTCACTTCCAATAATGCTTCTTTTTCTGTAACACAATAATATTTGTAAATGCTTAAGAACATAGTATGAACTCATATACCTTATTTATTTACATTTCGCCTCAGCTTGAAAGCCAGATTTTAATACACTGTTGATATAAAGAACCACTAACTTCATAGCAATTTATGAATAAAACAATTTCAATACCAGTAAACAACATGTTCATCAGCTGCTTGTATGTATACACGTTGGTATGCAAGCAATAATTATATTTATGAATTCTGTCTCCAAATAATATTGCTGTTTTTAGGGGGGGGGAATAATAATTATCAAAGTAAAAAATTTTTGTACCTCAGCATTCAAATGCATTCATTGACTATATGAAACTGCAAGAAAAAACTAAAGATCATATCAGTGCCACAGTTTTGAGAAGTTGCTAAGTTCAAACATGAAACTAATAATAACTAACCACAAAGAGTTTTTCAATACACATTATAAAAAAATTAAGTAAAATGCAGCTTTGCAACGAATGTGAATGTGAAATATAACATATTAGTTGTAGTTTTTTTAGTGTTGAGGCAATACCGATATCCGATACGAAATATCGCCGATATTAACATATCGGAACTGGCCGAACTAAATTTTCCGATACAAAGAACCGATATTATCATAACATTTATTAAATTTTGCACCCCAGATGATGAATGAATCATCATTTCAAAACTTTCTTTAACACTATCGTTCAAAACAAAATACTAACAGCAATTTTTAAATTATTTAATGCTTAACACTGTTGTCTCTGCTATAAGCCTATTGTTGTACTGGTATTTTGTGTAGCTGTCCACACTACACAGTGATAACCATTGCGTCCTCCACTACATGAGCTATCAAGGATAAAGCAGTCAGCGAAGGGGGAGGGGAGAAGAGAACTTGAATATATATCAGTGTCGGTGCAATTCTGTCCCGCAGCTTGTCACAAAAGAAAAGGTAGAAAAGCTCAAGGACAAATGCCACCTTCCCCCTCCATCGCAAATCACTTTCATGCATCCTCAGGGGATTACCTTACTGTTTATCTCTTTGCTTGCCTTGACAGAGTTGGCGCCTCGCCCTCCTGCGCCTGATAGACGCCCATCTTCCCAACAATGCTATGTTTGCTCTCCTGTACATATTGCCCCTGCACCAAATATTGTTTACCAATATTCAATTTTTTTGAGGTTCCTTAATTAGATAGATATATGTCACCAGGACGTTTTGTATACAAAATTCCATACTTCTTGCCTACTGAAGTCTTTTTTTTTTTTACCAAAAATGTATAACCTGATTTCTGGAACATTTCGAAAGTTTAATATGATGGGGAAAAAAAAGTAAAAAGCAAATTAATATATTTTGCTTTGGACAGTGATTCACAATAAAATTTATCTCAAATTGATTTTTGTTCTAAGTATTCATCTTCAAAACTGGCTTCTCCAAATGCAATTTCATTAGCAAGGGTTTCTGTACACCAAATTCTCCCAAATGTCAAACCAGGCAACACTCTTAATGCCACTTCATTGCATTATTTCAGAGACCGGCTGAGAATTGACTGTTCATATAAAAAAACATGCAGATGGAAATATTATTTTTAAATCTGAGTGTAACAGTAAATGTAATTCCTTTATAAAGTTCAATTTCTCACTTGCTGTACATATAAAAGCTATGTTTCACAAGTTAATAACACAGCTTTTAATGTCTTATTGTGAACATCTTTTCCATTGTTGCTACAGAATTTCTGGATCAATTTTATCGACTTTCCCAGGTTTTCCAGACAAAAATTATGAATTTCCTGTCTTTTTCACAGAATTAAAAATAACTATTTAACTTAAAATTTTAAACCATACAAATGTAAGAAAATGTAAACACACACAAAAGGGCTTGACATTCTCCCCCCTTAAAACCCTGTGAACGGTTCAGAAATTTACAGAACTGTTTTTGAAAACCAACTCTGAAACCTTTGCTATACATAAATGTACTGCTGAGAGTCACTTGGGTTTGACACATTCAGTTACTACAATCCAGATAATGCAGTACGTTTTAATTAACTGGAAATATTTTTAAAAATGAATTGCTAAGATAACATTTTCTTATAGTGAATGGTTGTGTCATTGTCCAAAAGTCAATTGCTAAGTCTGCAACGATGAAGATGCGACTCCAGCCCAGAAGCCAAATTAGTCCTTGTATGCAAATCTGAATTCCAGTAGTGGTGGAGCTAAACCTTGTACGTAGTATTCACATACACAAGAACTTACAAGATACCTTGAGGAACCACTTTGTTACACTAGCACGAGCTCTCTTGTGTACTGGAAAACATCTCACCAAACTGCTTAAAAACTTGCACAAAAATATTTGTCCGCACCTTGTGGTACAGTGGCATCTGAGAGGCTTTTCAGTATAGCTGGTGCTCTGTGCATGAAGAAAATAAGCAGCATCAACCTTCAAAAATTGCAAAAGTTTATTTTTTAAAATAGATATTACAAAATCTTGTAGTTCAGCTTCCTATATCAATGTAGTTTCCTCAGTCTAGTGATTTCCTTCTCCAGTTGAAGAGCAAACAGAAATATTTTATAATTTTGTATGTACTTGTAAGAAAATATTTGTATGTAAAGACGGTAAAGATAGAGTCATTCTATTTTTTTAATTAAGTTAACAATTTTACTAATATTTTTTTGTTTGCTTATTCTCTGCACAACAGAAAATTTTGTGTTTGTTTTTTAAATGAGTAGGTGGCCCAAAGAATTCTTAAAATAAAATATTTTCCAGCCGAAAGAATGTACTTGATTTACTGGTGTTCAAAGAAGGTAAGTTTGAGTTTTCAGATTTTTCTTTCTTTAAATTTTGAAATGGTTTAGGTATTTGAAACTCAATAACGTTCACTTTTTTGTAATGTGCATTGGATATCGGCTGTATCTGTATGAAATACCAGTTTGTATCTATATATAAAAAATTGCATCGGCTCAGCACTAGTTTATTTCTGTACTGGACCCGATGAAAAACAACAAAGTTGAAGCGAAAACATTGGTTATCATTGATTGCCACATTATTGTAACGAGCACAAAATCCAATCTCAAGGTCATTTTGTTTAAGAATCAGAAGATTCATTAACCAAACAGAAGTTTATCTCAATTATCAAGTCTTTCAGAGAGAAATGTAACCTCTTATAAAAATAAGTGTAAAAATAATGCGATTTAATACTGTACATATTCTCTCAAATTATTTCGGACTCTTCTATGTTGTGCGGGAATATAGCATGGTATATGGTGCTATGTGTGTGATGTGCCCATGTTTATGCGAATGTAGATTAGACCATTAGTAAACAAACTGAAATGAAAGCACAACGAAGCATTAATTTTCTTATTTCAACAACCACGAAACTCTAAACAAGACCCATGTCTATATCGATATCTCTACCTCAAGTAAAAATTCTGGGAGTAATTCCTCTACCACGTTTTCAAAAATAGCGTTTTTTATCCACTACCACAACATCATTTTTCTAGCGAAATCATTTCGACAGTTTAAAAAATTGACCCTGAACCTTCTACACTACCAGAAGTTTTTTGTTGCCAATAATGACAATCTGAGGGATTTCTTTAACTGTATGAAAAATAAGGAGTTGGCTAAGGATATTTTCATTATTTATTTATGAGACTAACATTGTTCACTTTGTAGACCATAAATAAGTTACATTTCCTGCACATAAAAAATTTAATCAATTCTTTTAATGAACATAGTTCAAATCGCAACACAGTAAAAGCTTGGATCTTCGATCTACAACAGCGAGCTAACATTATTCTTAGGTCTAGTCAAAGGCTATAAATTTAAATTTTTCAAAAAATTATGCAAAATGCAAGAAGTAACAATTTACGGTTATTGAAAATATTCCTTAGTGTGCAAAATAAAAATTGGCAAAATAACTTTTATTTAACAGCTTCTGTTGGGACAAAACATACTTGAAGCATACATCTGCAAGAGTGTACGTTAAGATCACAAATATGTCAAGTGGCTTATTTAAAGTAACTTCAATGTAAATTAACACATTTCAAGGTGATAACATTGTATTTGTTTAACACGAGCACCCGCATGGCGTGGATCTGAATCCACAACCAACACTTAGGTATAAGCATGTAGTATAAATTCTGTGTTTGGAATAATTTGCATCATGAGGTGTGCATTTATTACACAGTTTGTAAAATCTCAACTGCTTATGTAGGCATTCAAAATAGTGGTTGGATATCCAGCTTTATGTAGTCTTAAGAATATTAAAATTAAATTTTTGTAATGTTTTTCAAATACTTCCTCTTTTATTTGTAAATAATTTTATTTTATTCCAAAACTATTAATGTTCACTAATTCATTGCTGTTATTTTACTCTTACCATAAGATGGGCTGATTTGAGACACATTTATAAAAAAATTTATTTTCTATGTATGTCAACTGTGAGTAAATATGAATTTATTTTCATGTAGACATTCATGATTCGAAATTTATCACAAGTTAATTTATTCAAGTTCCACCTTATGTGAGAAAAATATTTTTTTTCGATATGTATCAAGTCACCCCACGTGTATCGAGTCACTTCATCTGACGGTACCATAAAAACTTTGTGTGTACATACATTAAGTGTGGCTGTGAATCCGTCTTCACTTTGCACATCTAAAACGTTTGGTTTGAGATTTTGGAGATAAAAAGACAGATATGTCATGTGTTGGATCCAGTCATCACATTTTGGCAAACTGTCGCTGGGTAAGGTATTTGAAACTTAAGTGTACAAATTTTAGGTATGGAATCATGGACCATACTAAAGGCACTGCTTTATATTTGACCACCACAATAAAACTTAATTTTTTTTTCTCACAAAATGCATTAAATCAAATTTATAATGGTTGATAGGTACCCCCGCAGATGCAAAGTAGCTCTTTACACACCTGCTAAACAGAGTTAATAACGACCCAAGAACAAATATGTATATAAATACATAATAAATGTAACTAGTAGTGAATGGTTAAGGATAAAATTGGAGAGTGGTTTTGATTCATGTTATATGTAATAAATGACCAATTATGTTTAATGCAGAAGGTTAAGATTAACAGAATAACAAACATGTGTGAGTGTGGAAGCATTTAAAATAGTTGATTGGAACCATTTTACAATTAAAGTAGTTGTATCATTTTAATGCTTAAAGTGTATTAAAGATTAACTTCCATGACCTACCACTTAGATTAATGAATCACCATGCAAGTTACAGGTTCTACTGTTACATACAAAAAGAAGCCAAGTGCATTACTAATTTTTATTCGGTGATTCATTTTAAAAAATGCTGACTTAATTCGAACCCATAAAAATGTATTGAAAGTGTAAGCTGGAAAACGGCAAACGTACACACACACATACACGTGACAAAACACAGTAACTTACACAGGTAAAACATTTCAAAATCTTGGTAATGCCATTTCATTAAAAAGAGTGAATTTTTGTGTTAAAATTGATAAAAAAAAGATTACATTATCAAGTTAATGCTAGAACATTACATTTTACACTCTTAAGTCTATAATCTACTCCATCATGACTGGGCTGCACATACAATTTTAAGTAAAACTTTTGATCCAAAAATAAAATTGAAATTTTTCATCTCAATTCTACAGTATTTTCAAAATTTAAAGTATGCCCTACAAAAAATATGCAAGTAATCTTAGTAGAAACTTTATTTATTATTTTCATCCACTAGACTTCACAAGCTTACAGTGTTGGGCATGTCAAATAATAGCAGCATACAGTGTAGTGCGTCACTCTTGCAACATGCTCAAGCCCCGGTTGAAACTACTTATTAACTATACATCTTTCATACTGAAGATTGTGATGTATAGATGCCTGTTTATTTTAGATCATAAAGAACATACATTTTGCTTCTTCACATGTTGGTTCTACATTATAAAATACCCAAAAATTAACTTTACCAAGTTTTGAAATACTGGAACTTAGTTAATATCATCACCAAATTAAAACAAGAACAAAAGTTTCTATGTGTTGTTGATTTTGTCAGTCTCACATTGTTATAAACAAAACAAAATCTTCATCCATATGTCCCACGATCAACTTAATCAACAAATGTGAACTTGCTTACTACTCAAAATTGGGTTTGAAACTATAGAGTTAAAGTAGGTGACATTATGAGCATAAAATACGGGGAACAACTTCCCTGTCCTCAATTAACTCCATGCTCGACGCAACTGCATTTATTACCAAACACGAAAAATAACCACAGATAACCATAGCCGAATACAGAACTTAACAGAATGGCTGCCCAACACCAATAGTGTTTCCTTCTCCACCTAAGCGCCCCTGGCGGACACCCAACACATTAAGGCATCTAAACGTCTCCAAAAACTAAAATTAACGACATACATAATGAACATTTTAAATTACAAAATAAAAGTTTAATATTCTACATGGCATGTTATCTGATTGGCCCACGCCGGCCAGCACAAGATATCACACTGTCTCTGTCACACTCTAGTTGTGAAGCGCACATGTGTTCCAGTGGAAAGTTATAGCAATAAAAACAGTCACAACTCATCCAGGAACTGGGTGAGCACACCTGGCTGCAACACTGACAATGGTCAACAGTACTCCCAGTCTCAATTCAAACATATTTACTTTTAACATTATTTAACTGCTGCAAATATTGAGATGCAAGCAAAAATAAAGGAAACAAAACAACATCAACCAAAACAAACAAAATTAAATATCATGTGAAATAATTCAAAACTGATACAGGCAAAGGCCAGACATCACCCTTCTAAGTTTCTCTCCACAATACCTAAGATGAAGAACTAGATGATGAATAATTTAAAAATGCACAAAGCACCATAGTAATAAGAGGAAATAATTAAGGCCTAAGTTGGTGGGTGAACCACCTGACAACTATTAATAGCACAAAATTATAAAAAAAACACATAAAACATGTTAGAAAACAACAAAATGTCAATAATGCAATTTTAAACAAGCTAATTTAAAAAAAAAATTACTTTGTCTATCCTACTTCTGTATAAGACATAATTTTTACAAGAGTTTAGAAATAATTTATGATCAATTCTAACCATTTATTTCCTGTACCTGCAGTATACTTCTGCAAGTATGTGTACATTTGTATTTAAATGTTATTGTAATTAGTAGCCCAACTGTCTTTTCCTGCCCCTCTGATAAATCCTAATAATTATAAAAATATTTAAACTTATTTGAACTTTTATGTACATACTACCTTGCTACCTGAATATTTCTACACAGGAAATGATAGTCTGTAATTAAATGCCAATTTTAATCCCCTTCAAGTGATTAACATAATTATAGCCATAAAAAGTTTCTTTTTTTACAAGACATTTTCCCCCCTGATTTTGGTATGGGGATTTATTCTTAAGTAATTTAATTAGTAATATGTAGATTTAGTTAAGAATACAATACAAGTTATAGATGTGGAGTCCAATTTTCCAGCAAAATAATTGAGAACATTAAATCTAAAGATAAATAAAATAGACATACCCAGCTGCCCTTAAAACTCTAGTCTTTGAATGCTTCAACCAAGTTGAAATGTAGCTTGCTCCTTGCAGATCGGTCATGTCTGTGAAATGGTGTCGTATTACCTCTGAAAAATAAGAAACAATAATAATAACACACAAAGAATTACAATTGAGTGTGTGGCAGGAGGGGAGGGAGACTGGCACTTACTCAAAACCTCTGAAGACAAATTTAAATCCTTAAATGCTTTTTTGCCTTTAGCTCCAGTCCAACTGTATGTGGCTGCCATTTCATTGGTTAGCACCCTCGTCATCAACTGCGCTGTCACAGACTGGATGCTGGAACCCCCGATTCTCTTGAGAGCATCGACCTGAAAATTGAGTTAATGCTTGATGCTACTCAGTAGACTAAATATTTTATTTCATTCTCACAGCCACTGATTTTGTTCGGTTATTAAAAGGAATTTATGATGTGCATCATATTATACAGTATGTATATACCGTAAATTTTTTCCAAAAGTTTCTTAAGGGTGCTGACCAAGTGCGCTTTAAAGAGTCATAGAAGTGATGGAGCTATAAAGGCAACCTTGAAATGTGCATCAAATGCTGCATAGCCACAATGCGACGAGCTGAATTAGCGTGCAAGAATGCTGCAGATCCATGTTATTTTTACTATAGGAATTTAAGGCGGTAACCATATTATTTTACAGGTGGAAAATCCATAGCAAACTTCAATGGACGATTCCATTCGAGTTTCAAATCCATCCTGTTAGTGTAATTTGAAGTATGGCATTCTGTCCAAAGTGTTTTCTTGTCGTACATTGGCAAAATGAGCACATGAGGAATATTTTCGTACAAGAAACGTATATATGAACTCAATACAACGCTTTGAAGCACATGGTAGGCAGCTACATTAAAGGGGTTTCCTTATAAATTAATAAAAAATTCCACCATTATTTATATCAAGCAGTTTACCAAGAATATATCCTATGCTTTGTCCAAGAGAAAAATTAAAACCTCTTAAACCTGGCAAACTTCTTAAAGAAAAATATATCCCCCAGTTCAAATTCCAACTTTAGATGTAGAAAACCTAAAGTACGCATTTATTAACAGAATTTACAAAAAATCAGTAGTGCAAAATAAGGCTAACATATTAGTATAAAAATTATATTAAAAAACTATTTAATGAAGACCATAACTGACTCAACCAAATATCTTTGTGGTGTTTAGGGTATCAGTAATTCCTTGCATCTGGTTTTAAGTACAAACCATTGGACTTTTCCAGTTGTTGGTAAGTCTGGATCACATCATACTGTGGAAGATGATAACGGAAGCCTACTGCAATATTATTATGAGCAAACTACAAGTCCTGCATTAATCCATACATCCATCTAATCATTCACCCACCCATTCCTCTGTTTACAAAAATATCATAAAGGAGGCCCAAGCTATGAACTGAGAAAACTCAATGTTTTAAATTTTATGGCACGAATGGAAAGGTAATTCAATCCAAAAGGAAAAAAAAATGCATTAATAAATAACAGAACACGTGAAGATCAATAAATAAAAGACTTCATCGTAGACAGGTAAAGGTAAATTATTCTGTTAGAGAAATAGAAAATACAGGTTAAAAAAACATAATATGGTATGCATATTCAGCTCCACCTCTTGAGCACTAGCAAACAGTCATGTCGTCTACCTACAGGAACTGCCAAGTACATTCATTAACAAACCTACCAAGGACTCCCGGTTACATCAACCATTCTGCATGGCACATCATGATGCAATTGCCCATTTACACTACACAGCATAAACATACTGTACTTGGAAAAGGTATTTTTTCAGACGCCGTATCAGACGAAAAGGAGTAAATAGGCCTACATGATCTCTCTGACTACCAAACCTAAATCCTACTAACATAAAATGAAAAGGTGACACATTAACTTCATGGAGTGTAATAAAGCTTATCTTCAGAGGACAACAGCAGCAAACTATGTAACTTAATAAACTGTATTTTACTCCACAGATAAATGTTTCTGAAATTACTTGCAGTGTAAGAGTACATGCTAAAGCAAGTTCTGAAAATATCTAAGTTAATATTTTTAACTTGGAACTGGGACGCAGGATTCATACCAGTTCAATTTTAACTACCGGTACCATTCTTACAAAGTATTTAATCAGACTATAAATTTTTCTGTTAGTAGCAAGTATAGAAATTTTACAATGGCAAGTAATAAGTAAGTTACATGATGTGCATTGCAGATGATCACTGTTTTGCAATTAAAATAAAACCTCTGCATAAATAACTGTATAATCTAACTGCAATATTAAATTCTTTACAATCTGCACTTTTCAGCATAACTTGTCACCCTGCCACCTTCCATTAAATAATCACAAACATTTCAAAACACTTACAACGTTATTTGAAGAACTGGCATCTTTCAACATTAATTCCACATGAATCATGCCTTCTTCAGTCCTTATTGGAAAACAGTCTTCTGGAATATCTTCACTTGCAGATTCTACCTTTTTCAGGTTTTCCTCTAATACTTTCAGGCGTTCATCTACTGAATCCAATTTATAATATACCTGGTTTATTCGTTTTAACAACAGTTTCAACAGCTCTGTAAAACACATGTCAAGCAGGCATATTTAAGCTTACCAAAAAAACTTCACAAAAATATGTGTGTGTGTGTCATACATATAAATACAAGAGCTGTTAAATGAAAACTAAAATTGTGATACCTCATTTTTGTTATGCACAGTGCACCTAACAGTTTTGACAGTTCCTAGACCAAAGGCAAAATCAGAATGTACCTAAGAAACTAAGAAATTTCTCCTTAACCCTAAAACAAATTGCCACTAACTTTGTTTAAATTACAAAGCATTTTCAACAACATTCCTGAATAAATGTTTACATACTTAAGTTTTAATTTTATGTTATTTGCAAGGTTAAAATGTAAAATGTAAACCAAGTTTTATTTACCTTTGTCTTGTCGACAGAGTGCATTTTCATGTAAAGTAGCAGTACAGCTCCCACTTACACTCTCTGCAGGTGGTTCAACAACCATTTCTAGATGTGGCAAACCCTGTCCAGACTGTATTTCCTGAAAATTATCATCAACCGACAGTTCCCTGCACTGCCGATTTTGAACGGATAGAGAACTTAATGCCTTCACAAAAGATGCAGGACATTTTGGTAATTTTCTCAAAAGAGACTGACTTTGTTCAAAGTCGGTCTCATCGCTATCAGAGTTGAACATTTTCCTTGCTCGTGCCTGCCTCTTACGTCTTTGTTCAACTGCGTCAGAACCACTTTCTATGTCAGAGAATTTTTCCAGACACATAGCTTTCTGCAAGCTTTATCATATGCATCTAAAATGAGACAAGCATATAACGCACACAATATTTTTTATGTAAGATACGTAAAATAAATGGATAAGTATGTTGGATATGTAAAAGTACACACATGTACAATGTAAAGTAAAATACCTTTGATAAAGAATGTAGGTGATTATTAAATCCAATTGAATTTACTATAGTAAAGAACTATTTTATAAGGACATAAAAATTTTACAGAAAAAATAAAGGCCTAAACTTTAAAAGAAACTGATTCCTCACCTGCACACCCAAAAACTCTGCTAACTTTCAGGATTTGCCAGTCTGGCGATGGCACTTCCCTTTTACACACTGACTTTGTTATTTGGAGTGTATTGGTGTAGTTGGGCCAACAGCATGAGTTTTTGTTATCATGTAGCCACAAGTTTGGTACAACCTGAAGACCATCTGTAAACTCGACTATACTGAACACCATTACTGGAAAAGAAACATTTAACTTCACATAATCTAAACAAGCCTAAGTTATATATATACTGTACAATGAAAGTAATTACTCTGTGGTATACCACAATGTATTCACTGGTTACATCACCGAAGGGACATTTAAAGTTACTGAGAATGTGTTTTCTACTTATCTTCAGCACAGCTACATTCTATGAGTAAAAAAGCTAGTATCCTTCTGTAACAGTCAATTGTGATCAGCAGATTGTACTGTCTTTATCCAGTTAAAAGTGCCATTCTTTAAGTAACTATACCATGTTTTTACATTGTTTGGAAATGCTTTAAAGGAAATACAATGGCTTGGTCAGCAAAGTCCATTTACCATGCCTTGCCAAGATTTTAGTACAGGTATTTCTGTAACCACATTAATACCCAATAGGTTTGCATCACAAGGTAATGTGAAAAGACTGGCATGACGAACATATTCATATCCAAGGACGAAATACACATTTTCATTACTGCGGACAAAATTAAGTGCTGAAATTACGGTCCCGTCTGAAAGAAAGCAGAAGCTATTTCTTGTATCAGAAATTTGTAATATAAAGGACTTCTGATATGTTCTATATTGTTCTTTAATATCAATGCAACTAATTACTGGACCACTGGTATGACAATTAAGAAATGTTGGATTTTGTACAATGTGTAGGCCTACATGGGAGAAGTTTAGTTCCAGTTTTTCTATTTCTGCATACCTCTTTGTCAACTGCTCAAGTGGTTTCTCATTTTTCGTACCATTTTCTTAAGGGTTTGCATGTAACTTTCGAACTTAAAGGCACTAAATGAGTCCAATATGCCATACTTCAGAACATCATCAGTCAAATGCAACAACCCATGAATGTTGTGTGACATGAATTCTTTACCATACAAAGTTTGAAAATTCTCCACGAAATAAAGAAGTAAACTGTGTGCGTACTGCAGTGCAAGTAAAGACATATGAGGAGTAATTAAAATAGTTATGGCAACATGAAGAGAGAGAAAATGTGTGAACAACTCAGACTGTTGAGGCTGTTTGAGTGAAGACATGCTGTGGAGCACGACAGAGCAAGCACCGGCACCGGCTCAACCCCCCTTACCCCCGAGGCAAGGCACGCCTATGGACAATGGCTTAGGAATGTGAAGGGAGGCGAACAATGACCGTGAGGACACTGGCGGATGGGGGTTGGGACAGGCAGGCGGGCTGGTAGCAGGTTTGCTGGGCTGGACACGGCAGTCGGTCAGCATGAGGACTCGTGATCGGACGCTTGCAGTGGGATTGTTTGTTGGAGTGATGTATATATGCATGTAGTTCAAAATCAAAAATAAACGCACGTCGGCGTAAACACAGACTGTAAGTGATTTTTCATTACCACTGGGCCAGTGTAGAGTAAAAACATTCGAAGTTCTGTGGCCTCCCAGTGTTTCAAATCCTGTAGGGATCTTGGCTTTCTAGCAAAGTCTTTTGGTGTGCTGTGGCTCAACTCCTTCAACTTCTGTGAAATATCAACAATACATTTTGCAGGCAAACGTACTGACAACGGCCCACTGGTCCAAAAATATAAAAGCTTCCTCATAACACCCAAACAGACCACATGCATATAATCCAATGGCACACATGATACTAAACCAAAATCTGTAACTTTTTTTAACACCGTTTCTCCTGTATGATATTCTTCATCACTGTTGTTATGGAATTCTTCATCTTTTCTTTTAGTAAATATAGTTCCTGGTAAACAAACCCTTCTTTCTATGTATTCTCCTTCTACCTTACATTTGGTACAGCTGTTATAACCACTATGTCCCTTGACACTTAAAATATATGCCTTTGGTGCATCACAGATCAAAGCTGCTATTCTTATCTTAATGATTTTTTCTTGAAAAACAATTTCGGTACTTGTTAAAATCACAGAATCGTCCACAAACTTCTTGAGAAGCAAATTTGCACTAGCAGGTTTTTCATACCCATGGTATATACCAACAACAAAAACTTTTCGTAGTTCCAACACAGAACATAAGATAGGCCACAAACAACTCGTGGATGACTTGGAAAGTGGTAATCCATCTATGTGTACCATTATTTCTAACTTTTCAACGACTACTTGGTATCTTTGAAGTCCATTCAGTATAGCTAAACAAGCTCTATGCAAGCCAAAATGACAATACTTTCCTGGCTCTACATCATATATTTTGATGCTACGAGGCGTACATAATAAGGAGCGAGCATCAGTGGGAAAGTTTTCAAATGGTGTATGCTTCTGAATTACTTTTAATAATGCAGTTACAGCATTTTGTGATATGTTGTATTCAATTGCCCATGATCTCAATTCACTTCTTAAATTTTTATCATTTGGAGTGCTTCCATAATCTTTTTCTAGACCTGAGTTACTTTCATCATCACTACTACTACAATCACTACACACATTTAAATTTTTTCCACAACTTCACTTGAAATATCTTCAATTACAATATTTTCTGGACCACCAGGTGGATCAGCACAACATATACTTTGGTTGAAATTTAAATCCCTTACTGCAGGAATGACATTGTCACTGTCCTCGTTTACCACTGTGGTTTGTCTTACACTAACAGTTGTTTCACCATCACTTTCAACAAACTGAGTGACATCAAGAACAGTACTTTCATAAACCCTCCTTCGAAAGTGTCTTTCTGAAGTGAATGCAGTTGGTTTTACCTTGCGTTTCATTCTTTCAAATTTTTATCCTAGCAGATGATTCTGCATAGTTGCATTTCTGTAGTCAGAAAGGTGCAAATCAAAAGTCATGAATCAGATTCCTTAATGGTTATCACCTGAAGGATTTCTGAAATCAGCATAGAATGCAACATTTTTATGTTAAAAAGTAGATACTGACACATGGCAAAGTGTCAGTAAAATAACTGACTCACATTTGTTTACCTGACATTGCAACACTCACTATGGTTTTCCATTTTTTCCCTGTTGAACAAAACAGTGAAAGCTAGAATGTCACTTTCTAAATACCACTAACAATTTCCTGTACATTATTGATTCGATTATGCTTACTGTTTAGCTAAAGGCACAAAGTATGGGGGAATAATAAGGGTGGTTACCAATACTTTTAAACCAGCAGGGACATTGCCTCACCTCGATTAATTGACAAAAGCAGGTAATTAAAACTGTATTACTGTGAAATACATTTCTAAAGAGTAAATAATATAGGTTAATACTGGAAACTTAGTTTTACTGTCAACTTGGTTAATAACATACAATAAGGGCCACGAATTTAACATTTTATTTTAAAAATTTAATTAAAAATTTCGTTATTTTTCGGCTTACTGGATATTGTCTGTACTGGTATCATCTTTATTCATCCGAAACATAAAGTTTATAAAAGTGAATCTTAATTTACAATAGAAATTTAAATCATGGTAACTATTTTTGAAACATTAGGGCCAAAGTTTTGCATGGGTTTAGGAAGTGACAGAGGAAACTGTTAGAACTTGCCACTGGGTGGTTGCCAAATTTTGAGTGAACATTATTGTTCGGTTTTAAAGCAAATCATGACAAAATCATGCAACAAAACAATACAGTTAAATAAGTTAGTGCCCATAACTACTGCGAAACAATATTATCAAGAAACAGTGACCAACTTAAACACACCAGTATCTAGAAACTGTAAGTTTCTTCCAACTCAGTTTAGCAGATATCCCTATTTAAATAACTATGAACTACAAAGGTTTATGCCCTGCAAAAATTATACAGCTAGAGTGTAACAATCATAGTTTACGTTTATCCTCATAATTGGGCTACCACCCAGTGGCAAGTCGTCTCTTGCCCATCCCTATAATACTAGCCTTCCACACCCCTCCTAAACATCCCAACCCTTTTCACCATCACCAATTCATCCTGCAGAACATTCCACTCCATTACCGTCCTAACTAGCATAGACTGTCTAACCCTCTCCATTCTCCTCCACACCCTCTGAACCTTTCACTGTTGGTTGATCTATCCTTAAATGCTTCCCTAGTCAAATAATTTATTTGAAGATGACAAAAATATAAATGTCATAACCTGAAAGTGATTCAGAAGTACACTTTTATCCTTTCGGACATTGATTAACCCACCGACATCACTGTCGACAAGGCACCAATGTCTTAAGCCCGTGTTACATTGACCATAAAATAGCTGTGTAGAAATAACCATAACCGCACCAAAAGAAATTGACAGGTTTCTAACCCTCTTACTGTCTTATGGCGGCAAAGCAGCCATCAGTGTGTTATAGCATGCATCACTCAAAAGTGTGTGTTCAATTTTTATAGTTATTTCTTACTGCAATTCTAGTACTGCCTTTAGGCCCCATCCAGAACTAACTATCGACAGTCAGAAAATGAAAACTTTATGTTGACAGTTCGTAGTTTTCAGTAATATATTTAGGCCATAGTTTTAGAATTATGGCCATGATTTTGGCAATAAGTAAAGCTTTTTACTAGGCTACGTGGGTGTAATACTAATTAGGCTAACACATTCAAATATAATACAAAATCAATTGTGTGCAAAAAAATGTACAAGAAAACAATTCCAAGTGTTAAGATTTGTCTAAAAAATTAATCTTTTTTCTTATTCCTTACAACTTACAATCGGCAGTTCAAGATTAAGTTCGATCTGGAACGATAGCTCGACTGCGAAATGACGATTGCTCATTCTGCACAGTAGGTCCCTAAACAGAGTATTATTATTATTGTTATTATTATTATTATTATAAGCAAAATCAAGAAATATACAAACCGAACTTTATAACCTATAAATGTATGCACTCAACAAATATAAAATACACCGAATAGCTTTAACTTAATTGAAGTTGTTTATATGGTGTACACAAACAAATTACTTCTACAAATGCACAATATCAAATAATAATTTCACCCACAAAATGCCGACACACCACAATTTAATAAACAAATCACCCACTTCCCGCCTGCGCGAAAATTACCACAAAGCCAGCAACCTGCAAGTACTACGCTAAACCATACAATTCACATTTACTATTAAATCATATTAAAAAAACGTTTACGTTATACAGCTACGATTAAAAATTGTTACGAATACTTATGAGCACATTATAAACAAATGAAATATAATTATAACATTTTATAGACTCTCATGCGACTAAAGAAAAACACAAATGTTTCTCTGCAATGTCGCATATCAGTCACAAATAGCAACGTCATTTTTTTTGGTAGCTTGGCAACGTCGCTGGGACGTTACAGTGTAACTTCTATGAAGTGTGACCAAAATGTAACATCGCGACATCGCTGTGACGTTTCTGTAACCAAGGGTGCTGTGTGGGTAACCCATCTGACTGCCTAGCTTTGTAACTTCTCTAATGCATTTGCATTCACTTCAATGTGCGGGTCTCACTATGCTGCAGCATTCTGAAGAGCAGGCCTGACCATGATGTTGTAGGCCTTCTCCTTCACCTCTCTCAGCGCTGGTTCCCCTCAATATCCTGCTCAACATTCCCACCACTTTCTGAACGTGACTCCTTCAGCCAAGGTTTTCATATAACATCACTCCAAGGTACTTATACTCTGATGCTTTATATATTTCCTGCCCTATCTATCTAGACTTCCCTGCTCTCTAATATGTTCCTCGTAAACCATACAACTTTAGTTTTCCTCACATTTATTCTCTTTTTGTTCTTAACTATTCGTAAACTTATCCGCGCAATATCTTCTTGCAACTTATTCACCCCTTCCTCTACTAAATAGAGCACACAATCATCAGTAAACAATCTTATTCTGCTGATAATTTCTACCCTGTCTCATTAACCATTATGGTGAACAATATAGCACCTAACATGCTTCTCTGTGGCACCCCAGAGAAATCTTTGCCCTCATTCAATACAGTACTTCCTACTTTCACTCTCACAGCCCTTCCCTTCAAGAAATCTTCTATCTAATCTACCAACCTTTGTATTCTATCAACTCACGTACTTTTCTGTAATACTGAAGATTTGGGATGGGAAACGTTGAAGGAAACAAGAAGAGTGGAAAGACTGGTCAAGAAGTACAAAGGGCTGAATGGAAAAGAAGGCTAGAGTAAGTTAGGCTACCTTTAACGAGCATAGAGGACGATGGAATAACAGCGATTATATCCAGTGATGAGCAAAAAATAGTGGGGTAGGCAGTCGGTGAAGGAGTGAAGTGGAATTTACTTTCGGAGCAGTTGGTGACGGTGAAAAGGGTTGGAAAGTTTAGAAGGGGACTGGTGATTAAGAAAATTACAGCTTGCCACCTGGTCTTTGTCCAATTGCACATTGTTGGTGTCGTTTGTAGTACTAATACTAACGTTACAAAACTAGGCTGATTATTTTCAATGTTCTCGACATTTACTGAAACAGGTACTAGCGAAATATTTTCACTATTTATTTATCTTAATACTAAAGTTATTTTGCTATGTCATTTCGAAATTATATTTGGGTTCTAACACAATTCACAAATCACTCGTAAAAGGCGATAGAAGCCTAACCTCAAATATTGAACTTAGCACCTGGGTGTTATTATTTATTATTTCTGTGTGGCTGTCGGTCATACATGTAACATCCATAAAGTATATATTCACAGATCCAACAGACCAATCAGCTGCCACGACACAACCACACAGTCTGTGCAACCTAACTTCATTTCTAGCTAATCTCTGGGTAGTTACATAGAGGTATAAATCAAGTGGTAAGACACGACCACGGTCTAAGAGGTAGAGGTCTTGACACTGCCTATGCTCTCCAGCAAGAGAAAGTGACCCCTTCATGTCGCCGAGCGCTAGTAGTAATTTGGTGGAAGATTTGTCATGTTTACATCTCGCGTTTTAACATTTTTGCAATTATTTACATAAAATAATGTTAATAAGGTAAGCTGATATAGTATATACATGTTCCATGTCCATAAATGCATTGGCATGTGTGGAACTGTTTATAAAAGTAGTCTGCAGAAATATATTATGTATTATTGTTTTAGTGAACACGTTCGAACAAAAACTATATTTCGTGCCCTACAAAATTTGAGAAACGTTGCAATGTGTATCTACATGTAAAATATTGAAAAATTAAATTTTTATTGTTATAAAAAATGTGTTCCAATAAAAAATACATTCCCATTTTTTTCTTCGATATAATACTTGCAATTCCGGTAACAACTTCACATTTTAAGCTAAGCCAAATACAAAAACAAGACAAATCTTCCACCAAATTACTACTAGCGCTCGGCGACAAGAAGGAGTCACATTTTATTCCTCAGTGACAAGACCTCTACCTTCATAGACAGTGGACACGACTTTAGGTAAAGTGCCAGATAAGTTTAACTTCAAGGTAGCTACCTGGAGGTTAGCTCAGAGAATGGTAAGACCGGCCCTTTACTCTTTATGTACTGTATATAAACTTTTTTCATGTAAAAGTAATAATTTAGAGACAGTAAAAATTACCTACTACTGTCTCAGTGTATGATTTTACAACACTATAGTATACATTTTTGTGGTTATGATTAGGCCTACTCTGTAATGTAAATTTGATTGTTTAGTTCTAAAAGAATTTACATTCCCACACAACTCTACGAGCCTACAATGTACAGGCCCTGTAAGCAAGATAAGTCATTGTTAAGCACTAGTTGTATTATTTGATAAATAAGTAGTTTGACATTATAGATATACACAGTTAGGGCCGGTCTTACCATTCTCTGAGTTAACCTGCAGGTAACTACTGATAAGTTAAACTTACCTGGCACTTTATCTAAAGTCTCGTCTTACCACTTGATTTATACCTCTGTGTAACTACCCAAAGGTTAGCTAGAAATGTAGTTAGGTTGCACAGACTGTGAGGTTGTGTCATGGCTGCTGATTGGTCTGTTGAATCTGTGAATATTTATTTTCTGGATATTACATGTACGACCGACGGCCACATAGAAATAATAAATAAAAACACCTTGGTGCTAAGTTTAATATTTGAGGTTAAGCTTACAAGTATTTACTTTCGCATTTTACGAGTGTTTTGTGATAAGTGTTAAAACTTAAATGTTATTTCGAAGTAATAGCTAAATAATTTTAATATTAACGTATTAAATAGCGAAACTGTTTCGCTAGTACCTGTTTCAGTAACTGTCGAGAACATTGCAAAATACAGTTTCCTTGTTTAAAATAATACTATTTATAATAATACAATAAACGACGACATCAACAAGGTGAAATTGTACAATGATCAGGTGTCAAGCTGTAATGTTCTCCTTATAACCCAACCCTTCTAACCCATCCCTTACATACACCATTATTCCCCCTCCCCTTTATTCCCTATCACTTCTAAATATTATGAATTTATCCTGCTTACATTTCCTGTCCAGCACCTCCCTGCATAACCACATCTCCACTTCTACATCTGCTCTGTATCTTTCAAACTTACCCAGAAAACTTGGTTTTAGGGTTGGGGTAATTTTAATAAATCCAGTTTTACTTACTTGTTTCATTTCTATGTACCACATTGCATGAGCCTTATTTAAGAGTGATTTTGTTGGGATTCCCTTTATTTCATAAGATGGGAGGGCTACACATTTAGTTTAAAGTCTTTCATGAGACTAATAATTCAGTGTCATTAACTGTTGATAAATATTTGCAGTCTACATAAATCACACCAACCATGGTTAACATTGAAATTGCAATTTATGTAGGCACAGCCTAGTCAAATTTATTGTAAAGTCCTTGTACGACTGTCATGTGTATGCACAACACACAAGTTAGCCTACTGAACTATTTATAAATTATGTATGACGATTTCATTATGAATCGCTAAACGAAAGCCATTACTCTCATGTATAGGCCTAACTTATTTAACGAGTTACAAAACTTATGTGGAATTCGGGAAGCAATTGCATACATTACATCCAGTACGGCCGTGGTTGCAACAAATTGTGTAGGCCAACAGACAATTGGCAAACACTGATAGTGATACTGACGTATCTCACTTGCATTATATAAATGCCGATTTTCATAAATAAAGCACTGAATTATGTCATTCTGCCATACTTTCGTCTGAAACCCAGACATTAACGAACATTTTTTTATTTTCAGCACACTTCAAAACTCAACTTCGGCATATGCTCGTAAAACTTCATGGCAATTTTCTTCTCACAAATGTGATCCTTCACTTCTTACATAATTTTGCATGTATGAGAAGTCTACACAATTTGAAATTACGATAAACATAACCGAAACATTCTTTTGACGCAAGAAACTAATTTCAAAACAGCACAATAAAAGAATAAAAGTTGGTTGAACTTAAAAAAAAAAATGCTGAAACTGAAAATAAAATTTTAAAAATTCAATAATTTTTTTTACATACAAATAATTTTTATTCTTTAATTTTATGAGCATGTTATTGTAGCCTGGAATGTCTTTAGCCACTGTGATTTTTTTGAGTTTGGTATATCAGTTGGTATTAGTGCAGTCGTTAAAATGGAAACATGCAAAATATGACTTTAACAAGCCATTACGCGAAAACTATGAGAGATAAAGAAATTTCATAAGAGTCAAATTTAGTCACACTTTGTGTCTTAAATAAGAAAAAAATATCTCCTACAAATAAAAAATAAAATAATAATGATGAAAATTGCGGAATACCGCGCCTTTAACACAACAAATTTTCATAAAGTAAATTTTATTCTGTAACTTGGCCTACTTGTCGAGTTACACTACTAAATAATACTACTCCCGACTCTGCTATAAACACTTGCAAGCCAAGGCAATTCAGGTTATGTACCAATCATTTACTAACAAAACAATGGATATTATTTGCTACGTTCACGGCGTCTTTGTATTGCTTTCTTTCGGAAAGTGATAGAATTTACGAATTAATAATTCATTATACTGATTACAGTCGGGCACAAAATATACCTCTCTCAGAAAAACGAGTTTTATATTACAACCCTCACAAGTCGTCCCAGGAGGTATTCTCAAACTGCTTCTCGTCTATTTGTAAAGATGATAGTTATACTTTTTGTGTTCAATAAACATGGATTTATAAAATATATTTTCGTACAATGTTGTAATTGCTTCAACCGAAAACATCTTTCTTTGTTTGTATTTTCAAAACATGGCCTGAACTAGCATGCAGGAACTCTCGCTTCTGGTTGGCTAATATTTTCATCTTGCAACAAGCCCTCCACAGAAAACTGCACGAGGCCGATTACCAAAACTTCCACGAAAAAGGCCACAACTCTGCTATCCTTCCACAGAATCATCCACGCAGGCAGCTAAGCAAGATTCCATGGAATATTCCAAGGAAAATTCCATCGTGACAAAGGGCCTTATGATAAAGTGTAAAATGTAAAATACTTTGGAACAAAAATGGCCATGTATTTTAGAGAGCAGAATAATATTTTTTTAGTTAGTTCTGTGACTTGAATATAGAATGTGTTATCGTTCTTCGTTTAAAGCAAACACAGTCCGTAAATCTTAAAAATGTATAAGTTATTTTATTGTCCACACTATAGCAATGTTACCAAAGTTATACATTATTTTTTTAAATTTAATCGTAGCTGTTCTATACTGTGCACTTTTAGTATTGCTGCTAACCACAATTGTTTTTCAACCTTTTATCTCCATAAAGTCCATATAAATAACTTTTTTCGTAGTATTTAATTACGTTTTACAGGATATTTCAAACAAAATACACCACATGATACCCATTCGAAACACTTGGCCACCATTTTATTTGTTCTGGTCGAAGAGAGTTCTGTTCCAGCCTTCTTGGAGAGCACATCGCTGAACAGCCTAGTCTGCCAGACCTTCAGCTGCTCTACTGTCTCCTGTCTGTGTGCCTGATAAGTAACAGTGCCAACGAAAGTACCCAATGCAAGGAGGGTAAATACTGCTGTAGGCCGGGTAGGCATTTAGCCAGTTAGCCAGTTAATTTATTAACTAGGCAAGCTTGCAAGTGCTTGACAATGAGGGATTGTCGAAAGGTTTCCATCTGCTGCTGTTTTCACAGCGCCAGACAGCTTCTTCATTCTACATTAGCTTTTTATTTTAGGTTTAGTTCCTAGCCTAGGGTACTTAGCTGTTAGTTTTAGTAGTTTTACACACCCCACCCCCTCGGGGGCCCTTCCCAGCATCATGACTGACGCAAAAAACGCAAAAAAGGACGACACCATCCCAGTAATCAACAGCGACCAAATGGATTCCGAGAGCGGATCATCCACCTAGCAGGACTAGAACCCCCAGCCTACCAAAAATCCAGAGATACGACACATCACGGTGTATCATACAAAGTATGTCACATATGGCATGGCCCTGTGTCACCCGAAATCGGAGCTCAGACTGCCGAAAAAAAATAAGGTAACCCCCCAGGTTGTCCAGTACCAGCCCCAGTCCATTGAGGACTACAGGACAACAGTGCGCATACTGGAAGAGTTAGGTGTAGGATTCAGCATCCTTACTCCTCGCTCAGAACTGCCACTCAAGGTTGCAATCAAGCGCCTTGAAAAAAACATTGCGAACCTCGTTCATCCGTGATGAACTAAAGGAAATGGGTTTTGACCCGATCAGTGTGAAGCCAAAGTACTCCGTGCATGACAAACAGCCTCTCCACATGTTCGTGGTGGAGCTCATCAACTGCGAAAAGTTAAAAAACATCTTTGACCTCTGCTCCCTGTGAGGCCTTATAATTAAGGTGGAAGAGTACCATCGTCCTGAAGGCCTGCCGCAATGCAGAAAGTGCCAGAGATTCGGACGCCCTAGTAAGATGTGTCACGACCCTCCCCGATGTCGTCTCTGTGGAAAGGGACACATGTCAGTCAACTGTGATCTGGAAAACAAAGATGACAGATCGCAGCACCTATGCGTTGGTTGCCAAGGCAAACACGCTGCAAATTATAGGGGCTGTGAGGCCTTTAAAACAGAGAAGTGGTGTTTCCTCCTGCAGGTAGAAAAGGAAGAAATGCCAACAGCAGAGCAAAGCCTTGCTGCAAGCAGCCAGCCAGCTTGAAATAAATTACCGAGCCCCCCGAGCTCCTTGGGCTCAGCCTGGCCCTAATGGCTGGACCACAGTTGCAGGGAACCACAAAGGATGTATGCCAGCACAAAACTTTGTGCCCAGCTATGTGCAACAGGCTCCACTTGTGACACGTAACCGATATAATGCCTTCCAGTTGCAGGGTTAATCAGAAGTAGAGTTCTCTGCACTTGCAAACCCGCACACACCCCGTGGGCAGTGCCTCATACAGCAGGGACATAAGGGAAAAATGTCCTAAATTACGGAGAAGAAAGGGGCAAAAAACATAGCTGGCACTCGCCTCACGAACGCCCAGTAGCAGACTACCAAGACCATGCTCCCACCCAATCCCCAGATGGCCCAAGATAGGCTGGAGCACCCGGCCAATCAGGAGCAAGCAGCTCAGAGCGAGCATATAAAGACTCCAGCTTCTCCTCCTTTGTGGGTGATTTTTTTAGGTGTGCCCTGAATGGTGCACACCCTGGTAGACTAACTACTACTAGGAGAAGTTGGGGGAGGGGTGTATATGCGTGCCAAGCTTAAGTGTTCATCCGCCTAAATATACTACAATGCAAGTTTGGGTTAGAGAGGAACATGGCTAAGTGACGAACACGAGGTTAATGGAGAGTTAAGCCAGCATTAGTGGCCTAGCTCTTCCCTCTGAGTAAGCTGGGCTTATAATGCCCTTTATAGGGTCACTGGTAATACCCGCGAGGCTGCGGGGGTAAACCCAGTGACGAGAGTCATGCATGAGTGCCACAGTACAATGGCAGAAGAAGCACAGACTGCTACCTGTGGGAGCAGGGTGATGTGTTACGAAGGCAAAAGAAAATAGACGAGCAGGGGCTTTCTTGGATACTGTGGGCATTTGTACACAGCATTCACGAGTGACGAGTGCCACAGCACAGGGCTAGCCCTTACTACGACGCTCGCCATACCATAGAGGAAGTAAAGTATTCAAGAGTGGACACAGCCATATTAACCAACAAACCATTATAAAAGGGGTATCATTCACCTGCAACTTCGGAAACAAAAAATTTTAGTTTACAGGTTGGCAACAAAAATTCGTAATCTAACCTACTGTTCAAATTTTTGGGGTTAGTAGAACAATTGTACGCCTGTTCTACGCATGAATGAATAGAATCACAATTATTTGTAGAACAGGGGTACCTCCTGACCTTCCCCATTATTATACAATTTAATTCGAATTCTTTCACAAACACAAAAACAATTTACGATTCGTAGCCATCACGAGCAGCCAAAGCAGTCACGAGGTCGCGAGTCTCATGGTAGACAACTTAACCAAACAGTTATTATAATTGAAAATTTGTATTACTATAAATATATAAAAATCTAATATACACACAATAAATGCTCGACACTCTGGTATCATAAACCACCAAACATTGTTTTTGTATTACACATAATGTTTACTTTGTAATGTTGTCAGTGCATGATGCTCTTCAAATTAGTGGCCCTATCCGCCCTATTCTGTGTCCACCCCCTGCGCCACGCACGATACTGCGGCCGGCGAGCTTCGCTCAGCTCGGCGAACTCCAGTCATAGCCAGAGGCTCCACACCGCGGTGGCCGGGCAAACTAGTCCGCACGAGGATACCCTAGTGTCCGGCACACGAACTACTGAGGCAGTCGCGGCCAAAGATGTTGACAGATGGCAGGCGAGTGCTGCTGGGGGTTTGTAGCGCCTGTTTGTTGCAAACTGTTAAAATGGTCAGTGCCTTTCATTGAGCTGATATTATCCCACTAACGTAATAAAATTACGCCTCATGAGCTCCAACCTGCCTTAAACTGGAACGACAAGCAGACGCCAATCTTGAGGCATTCAATGGCGAGCTGTTCCCCAGTTCTTCGGTTTCATACATCCGGTAGTGCGTTGCCCAGGCGCACCGAATGACTACTTGCAGCTTGGTCCTGGCATTGGATCTCGCTGTAGTAGGCCTCCACCAACTCGCAGATCAGCACAGCAGATTCTCTTGTCTTCTCTTCGCAGTGCAGCCTCTCGACCCCAGCGCATGCCGACCAAGTGTTCACATCCTGACTGCTTCTCTACACACCAGGACGCACGAGAATAGTCACAAGTACCAATACCGAGCGCCGCAATGTGCAGAAAATACTGCCGCACCGATCCTAAAATACACTGTGCCACACAAAATAATGTATAGAACAGTACATTTAATTCACAGCTATGCCGAGTCCAGATGGCCCGCACAGCGCGCAAATAGTCAAAAGTACCAGATTAGTGTGGTGCCGGCCATCCAGAAACACGACGTCAGTTTGTCCACGAGCTGGTATTTGAATATTTCCAGCAACACCTCAGCGAGACGCTCCCATATCCGCCACCCGCAGGACACGTTTCTGTTGCAGGTGGTCGCTGCAGTCTCCGCCACGGTGCAAACAACAAAAGTTCTGTGTCTCGTCGTCATACAGTTACGCCAGGCACACTTGCATGGATTCAGAGCAGTCCCAAATGATGTTAACAGTTCGGCGACGAAGCAGAAACCTTTGTGGGCGAATTCTGCACCCAACTGTGCACCATACTGGCCATTTGGTACGACCTCACTAGCCCCATTGAGGATAAGGACTTGGGCCCCGAGTTTCTCGGCTTTCGAGAGAATTATTATTTAAAATCCATACAAGAGTGTATATCGTAAAATTGCTTCGTAACTTTGTTGCAAATTGATTTTACTATG
The DNA here is from genome assembly GCA_003012365.1 of Medauroidea extradentata. Lineage (NCBI taxonomy): Eukaryota > Metazoa > Arthropoda > Insecta > Phasmatodea > Phasmatidae > Medauroidea > Medauroidea extradentata. The sequence goes on along the minus strand of PNEQ01034781.1, from coordinate 11,667 downwards.
TAATGTAATTTTTCGAGACAAACTGCATTATGAGTATAGCTAATTTACCAATTAAAAGGAAATTTTGTTAATTAACCAATTAGCAACTATTTTACAGTCTTCTGACTCGACAAAATTAGAGTATGCAGTTCAAATCAATCATAACAAAGTTACGAAGCTATTTTACGATATCGGCTCCCAATTATGTTTTAAAAAATAATTGTCGTTAAATGCGAAGAAATTTGGGCCCTTGCCCATTAGTGCAGAGCCACAGTAGACTTTGCCTTATCAGTGAGGGGCATGGACCAACCCAATGCCTCCCCCTAGGCAGGATAACAGACTTGCTAACAGGCCCCCTTCCATCACAAAAATCTTAATCTGGAGTGCGGCAGGCATCCGGAATAAGAAGCAGGGGCTGATAGATTACTTGAATCACCACAAGGTACAAATCGCGGCAATAAATGAAGCCCATGTACGCCCACAACACTGTTTCCCTGTCCCAGGTTACTCTTGCTTTAGGCAGGACAGACATAATAACATAGGAGGCTGTGTTTTAATACTAATTAAAAACACAATAAACTGCCATGCAGCAAAACAGCCTCAATTAAATACTACTGAAGCCATGGGTATTAATTTAAAGCTCGGCGGCCTGCAATTATCTCTTCATTCAGTTTATTGTCCACCAGACCACACACTTACGTGCATGGATTTTAATGAATTAATAAACATATCTCCCATTCTATTGGCTGTCAGCGACCTGAATGCAAAAAAACCCACCTGGGGCTGCAGGGCGCGGACAGCCAATAGAACCACTTTATTTAATCACCAAACCTGGCACAACTATTTCATTCATACGCCCGATGAACCCACATTTGAACCTACAGAGGCAAATCACCAACCTGATATTTTAGATTTTGCAATATGTAAAGGCCTAAATATGACCTTTACATTAGAAGAAATACACGAACTGGCTTCGTACAATTACCCTGTCCCCCTTGTTTTTGACCAATTGAAAACAGACGAAAGGCCAATTAGGAAAATTAAAGATTATAAACATGCGAACTTTGAAGCTTTCCAGGTGTCCTGGACGATGAAATTAATCTACCAGTCTCTGTTAGCAACCCAGGATGCAAAACAAGTTATTTTTTGTTTAATATTTACGCGATGTTCTTGTGGATCTGTTAAGAGTTAATGTTATCAAAAGCACGTGTTCGTGTATCATGGCTTCTTTCGGTCTTCCTTCTATAGAGAGGTTGGCAGGGAAAATTTCTCCTCTTGGAAATTTGCCTGTAAAGCTTATTTGGAGTGCGAAGGACTGTGGGAAATTGTCGAAGGGACACCAAAGGCGGACACCGCATCCGACAAGGATCGAAAAGGCAGAGCAAAAATCATCTTATTAGTTGATCCGGTAGTATATCCACACATCGAGACCACTACGTCTGCCAAGGAAGCATGGGAAAATCTTCAGAAGGCATTTGAAGACTCAGGGTCGTCAAGAAAGGTAGGACTGTTAAGACAGTTAATTACGACACAGTTGGTAAATTGCGAGTCTGTTGAAGAGTATGTAAATAGCATTATTTCTACCACTCAGCACCTAAATGAGATTGGCTTTAAAGTAGGGGAAGAATGGATTAGTGTCTTGTTTCTAGCTGGTCTCCCAGATACCTATAAACCTATGATCATGGGTTTGGAAAGTTCAGGTATACCAATCACAGGCGACTCGATTAAAGTTAAGTTACTTCAGGATGTTAGGTTACCTACAAATGCAAAAGCTCGTGAAGAGTCTGCTTTATTCAAGAGGTGCATTTAAGGCCTATAGAGATAAGAAGCAAGTCAGGTGTTTTGCATGTAATAGACTTGGTCATTTTGCCAATAACTGTCCCAGCCGCGACAAAACTAATCAAGCCAGAAATTCTACAGAAGGTAATGCACTTCTAGCCTGTTTTTCTTCTTCTACCAGCATACAAGATGTAGAGCCTTGGTATCTAGACTCATGTTCATCTGCCCATTTGTGTACCAGCGAATGTTATTTGAGAAGTATTTCACCTGATACTAACCTCAAAATAACAATTGCCAATAATTCTCAGCTGACATCATCTTGCATTGGGAATGTTGATATTGGTGTAGTTGTAGATGATGAAGTAAAAATTGTAACTGCATATGATGTTCATTACATAACAGGACTTTATGCTAACCTTTTGTCAGTGAGTCAAATAACCAATAAAGGTCACACAGTGTTGTTCAATAAGGATAGAGGTGAGATAATCAACAGCAATGGTGAGGTTATTGCTACTGCCTCACAAAGTAATGGCATTTACAGGTTGAACACAAGCGCTATTGTTAATATAAGTCCTGTCACGCCAGTGTTCTATGCAGAAGAGGAAAAATACTTGTGGCATCGTAGACTGGGTCACCTCAGCCAGACAAGAATGATCCAGTTAAAACTAATGGCAGAAGGAATGGAACATGTCACAGACTTTCCTGAACAATGTAAAGTGTGCTTACTAGGGAAACACTCAAGATTTAGCTTCAAGCCAAGCCAGAAAAGAGCAGAGGATTTACTTGAGCTTGTACATACCGACCTGTGTGGACCAATAGAAGAGTTCTCACTTGGCGGCAACAGGTATTTTCTGACATTAATAGATGGAATATCGAGATATACACACATGTACTGCGTAAAACAAAAAAAATGAAGTACCGGATTTAATTTTGGAATTCATTGCAATGGCTGAACGGCAGACCGGGAAGAAAGTAAAAGTTCTTCGCTCTGATGGTGGTGGAGAGTACACCAATAGCTACCTGAATAGGCAGCTGACCAAGCTCGGCATCCAACACCAACAAACTGTGAGGTATACGCCACAGCAGAATGGGGTCGCTGAGCGTGCTAATAGGTCTATTGTAGAGAAAGCAAGGAGCATGATGATTGATGCTAGTTTACCAAAAGGGTTCTGGGCAGAAGCAGTTACCACCGCTGTTTACCTGAACAACCGTTCCCCAACCAAAGCTGTCAAGGGTCGGACGCCATACGAAGCCTGGAAGGGGTCAAAGCCTGATCTTGGTAACCTTAAAAATGTTTGGCTGACGAGCAATGGCACAGGAATAAGACGAGACACACAAAAAGTGGGATCCAAAATCAAAGGAACTTATTTTCGTTGGTTATCCCGATAATGTTAAAGGGTATCGTCTCATTGATCCTGCAAACGGTAAGGTGATTGTCAGCAGAGATGTAGTGTTTTTTTAAAAACGAGGTGCTTCAACACCTGCCAAAAACCTTTCAGCAGAAAAAGAAATAAGTCTCCAGAATGACCATAGGAATGAAGATCGTTCGCAAAAAGCACCTACTGAACCACTCTGTAAAGATAATGTTCTACTTCTCGAGAAAGACCATGTGAATGAAGAATGTTCTCCAATTGAAGCACTCAGTGAAGCTGAAGGTGCTCCAGTTATTGAACTTGAGACTTCAAATGAGGATATTTTGGCCAGTAGAGATAATGCTAGCATTAATACTGAGGAGTCACACGAAAATATTAGAAGATCTTCACATACTAAAAAACCCATAGTAAAGCCAGATTTCATATCATATTTGCCCCTGAAAATTGTGAAGAACCTCTGCCAGTGAGGGAAGCAATGGACAGTCCAAATGCATCCAAATGGGAAGGAGCAATTGAGGAATAAATGAATGCATTGGAGATAAATGAGACGTTTGAATGGTCAGAACTTCTACCCTACAAGAAACCACTACATGCAAAATGGGTCTTTAAAATAAAAAGGGCTGAAGATAACTCTGAGAGATACAAAGCAAGATTGGTCGTCAAAGGATGTGCACAAACTGAAGGCATAGATTACCAAGAGACCTTTTCACCTGTATAAAATATTCATCATTATGATATTTGTTTGCTCTAGCAGTGACAGATGATTTGCATATCACACACATTGATGTCACTACGGCATATCTACATGAAAGCCTGGATGAAGAATTCTACGTCATTCCACCTCTTGAATCAAAGTCAGAAGATCAGAGTGTCAAATGTGTTTGGAGACTCAAGAAGGCTATATATGGACTCAAGCAAATTGGCCGTTGTTGGAACAAATGGCTACACAAAGTTCTTATCGAACTAAATTTGACACAGTCGAGTGCTGACCCATGTATATATTTCAAAAGAAGTGGTGATGATAAAATCATTATTACATTCTACATCGATGACCTGCTGATTTTTGCCAATAAAGAAGAACTGAGCTGCATGGTGAAGAGGGATTTAGGGTCCAAATTTCAAATCAAGAATCTTGGTAAGGTTAGTCACTGTTTAGGAATGTGCATTGATCAAGATATAGGAAATGGTACTGTCTCCATCAACCAGTCTGCACACATTGAGGGGATGTTGAAGGGGTTCCACATGGATGAATGCAAGCCAGTTTCAACTCCAATGGTGCCTGGAGTGAACCTACAGCCACTGCCGGAGGATAAAGACCTTCCACCAGATGTTCCCTATCAAGAAGCTGTAGGAAGTCTACTGTACTTGAGCCAAATAAGTAGACCTGACATTTGTTTTGCCGTCAGCACCGTAAGTAGATTCAACAAACATCCCGAGATTAAACATTGGTTGGCAGTGAAACGATTCTTTAGGTATTTGAAAGGTAGTGTAAACCAGAAATTACAGTTCTCTAAGGTTGGAAATAAACAATTAGAATGTTACAGTGATGCAGATTGGGGTAACGAAACCAATAACAGGCGTTCTATTAAAAGGAGGTGTTTCAAGCTGATGGGGGGGGGGTTAAATTCTTGGTACAGCAAGAAACAAACTACAGTAGCTCTGTCAACAGTAGAGTCAGAATATACTGCTTTGTCCTTTACTGTACAAGAAACCCTATGGTTAAAGTCACTCATCAAAGAAATTGATCCGCAGACCCCTAGTGATCCAACCACAATTTTTTGTGATAACCTTGGTGCCTTACACCTTGCAAAAAATAATGTTACCAGCCAGTGTTCTAAGCATATAGTCATTAAACATCATTTTTTTAGGTCACATGTTGAAAACAAGTCAGTTATTATCAAACACAAGCCAACTGAAGAAATGTTGTCTGATCTGTTGACTAAACCCTTAACTAAGGTAAAACATGAAAAATTTGTCACATTGTTTGGCTTGTTGAAATGTACATGAGTCAATTTCCTAGGGATAAAAAATAATAATGTTTGCTCAAGGGGGAGTGTTGGAAGTGTGATGAAAGATATTGTCTTTGTATTGTTATAACCAGATAACTATGACTGTGTTTGCCATGTTTAGTATAATTAGTCTATGGTTTTCTTCAAACTGTTTATTCTTGGTGTACAACACAACATGGCGTATTGTATAATGATGTGTTATTTATGTGAACTTGTGTAATTATTTACAAAAAGTCCATCAGAACTGGCCAACTCAGAATACAAATAAATGCACTTAGAGAGCAAATTAACCTAGATACTATCCACTGGCAATCAGACCAGTGGAATATTAAATTATCCTGCTTCACCACTAGAGATAACAGTCTTTAGTATTTAAAAATGGCACTTACAACCAAGCGCAATCCTACCCAGCCTCTTCAAGGCATAGCAGGTACTACCTATATGCTCCAGCAAAAAGCAGAGGCTGTAACCAATCATTTAGAGATTATATTTAGACCGAATATCCAACCAAGCGACACAGCACATGTGGCTGGCATATATAGGGACCTCCGAGTGCGACTTCGCCAGCCTTCAGCTGACGAACCAGAACTTATGCATGCCGACGAAGTAAAAAGAATAATTAAAGGTATGAACACCCACAAAGCACCTTGGTTCGATACTCTGCAAGCTATAGCACTAAAGCAACTACCAGTATCTATGCTAGAGGCACTGGCTAGGTGCATAAATGCAATCATGACTTTGCGCACTTACCCACACCCTGGAAATGTGCCAATGTAATTGTTTTCTCTTAGTATGAAAAGGATCAGACCCTGCCACAAAATACCGCCCCATAAAACTCCTAAGTACGCTCTCAAAAGTGCATGAATGTGTTCTGCTGCTAACATACGTGAATATCTTCCCCAACGAGCAATTTGGCTTTAGAAAAAAGCACTCCGCAGTTCATCAGTTAGTCAGACTAATTGAACACATAACTACTACATTTAACTGGCGTCACTATTCAGTAGCAGTTTTTCTTGATGTAGAGAAAGCATTTGACAGGGTGTTTCATGCCGGACTACTTTATAAAATGTATGAAAAACACTTCCCCGACTGTCATGTAAAACTCATTACCTCCTACATAGAAAGGCTCTCTTTTGCTGTAATAGTTGACGAAACAACCTCAGAATTTAAAGCAATTAGGGCAGGTGTTCCCCAAGGCAGCATATTAGGCCCAGTTTTATATAATTTATACACAAGCGATATTACACAGCCACGCAATTTAAACATGAACCTGGGTGTGTATGCTGTCACGACGCTAATTTCCGGGCATTTATTTTTTGGTTTTTTCTCATCCATACTCGAAATAGATGGTAATGTTATTTTGGATTATAATTTTAAAGAGTATTCAGTTCTTGGGAAGTCATTGCTTTACATTTAGGATTGTGGAAATCTAGATTGTTCTCAGACAGTCTCTCAGGTAGAGTTTTTGTTGTTCACTGTTCCTGGTAGCCTGCAGAGTTTGTTGCCACTGCAGTGCTAGTGAATTCCTTTGCGGACAGTGTCCTGGTAGTTTGTGTAGGCCGATGGCCTTGTGTTAGGTTGTAGGTAGGTGGGGGGTGTGGTGATGGATGTTTCGGTGTCGCCGGGCGGTCGTGTGCTGTGGGTCCTTCTGGTACCTTCGGCGTGCGGCGGCTTTCCGGGGGCACTGGACGCCTCTGTCAACACTCCCTCACTCCCCTGTCCTACATTAACAGCTGTAGTAGGGCAGGCGCATGGGCAATAAGTGCACTACAGCACATTTCTGCCATTCCGCTCTCGAACAGTCGCCCCGCCCGTGACGTCAAATGTCGCTGACGAGTGCATGCCCTGTGGGACAGAGAGGGTAGATGTTGCGCCGATCTGGAATGGTTGCTGCTGACCATTCCAGGAAGGTAAATCATGGAAGGTTTTCGACTGCGCAACCAGTAGTTATAAATACCTGCCGACCATGTGTTTGCGTTCTTCTTTTATGGACTCTTTTGGCGGACTTTTCGTGAACTTCTTTTGTAGGACTTTTTGGTAGACGCTTTTCGTGATGGACTTCTTTCGAGAGCTTCTTTTGTAAACTTTTTGTTGAGCTTTATTACGGACTTAGACAAACATAGCAATGCCCCGATGGCCAAGGCGTAAGCCTAAGGGCTCGGGCTGCCAGATGGCAGGAGTTTAAGTTAGGTTTAGTTCGTTATTTTTTTGTTTATTACTATTAATTTTAGTTTCGGTTAGTCGTTTATTTACTACGGGAAAAGGAGACTTCGTAGCCCTGAGGTGGATGAGACTTCGCTGGACAGGAACATCAAAATGATAAGTATTCTTTATTGTTATAACTTTATTATTAATTATTATTATTTCCACTTTAGCTGCCATGTACGGTATTTATTGTAATAGTCGTGGATGTGTTTTCGTGTGCATTTGTTGTTGGCCAGTACAATCGCTGTTTATTAAATATTTAAAAGTAATGTAATGACCTCGGGATTGTTTTGTAATGTCAGAAACCATTTTACTGTGCAGTATCATTTCTTAATGTAATACCTGGTCACAGTTCATCACATCTTAATAACAAATCTTTTTCCAAATTGTACAATTTTATTTTCATTAATGTAATATTTATTTTTGTAACGATTTCTTTTAATCTTTTGTAATAAACTCCAATTATTTGAATTCATTCTTTTATTTCAAGTATTCGAACTGAAGTCCCCTTTAACATTAATTGATAGCCCCTAATTACAGAAAATATATCTTGATTTAAATACTTTATTAATAGATGATTATGTTTGACAAGCACATGCGCGATGAACGATAGGAGACGCGACCCGTATTGGGATGTTAGTTTATGTTCGATCTTTAAGTACCCCTCGCAATAGATAGTTTGCAAAGAGGTGTTATTATTTTATTTTAGTTACTTTGTTGTGCTTTACAATACAATAATTTATGTAGGTAGGCTACAAGGTGGAAATTCTGTCTTTAAAAGTGTTTGTTTTTGTTTTACTTAAAGAGCTATGTACGTACAGTATGTGTTTATTATTTCCCCCCAGTACTGTTTCAATAATTACAGAGTTTATTTTATCTTTATTGCTTATCGTAATGGTTCAGTCAAATGCTTGTTTTATGTACTTGTGATGTTTATTTGCTTTCCACCTCGTAGTCTTGCATAGCTTATTGATTCAGATATACTTACATCCCCCAGTTTACATCTCATTTTACATTCAACACTTTATCTACAAACAAGGTGTAACTTAACTAGCAACGCAACGATACGGTCTATCCCCACTGGCTGCCTCTACATCTGTTTAACTGTTTAATCATCCGTCTGTTATTTTTACTTTATTTATTTTACAATGACCCAACCTCCTGACAATGCTGACAAGACAGTTATATACACGCGAATCAGAAGTGCAGAGATCGCAAACCAGCATGGCCAGGAAATGCTCACTGAGATGGAAAATTGTTTCCGCCTTTAGCAAATTAAAATTAATGTAAACAAATGCAAGGCAGTGGAGTATACACGCCATCGCATTCCTGCCAATTTCCCCCACCGCTCACTGTTTAATGAGGAAATTCCTTATAAAACAGAAGTAAAATATTTAGGAGCTATATTGGATAACAGACTGACATGGCGAAAGCATGTAGAGAGCAAGAGAAACCTTAACTATGACCGCATGTCAGCACTTTATCCAATGACAAAGCCTTAAGCTAGAAAACAGACTTCTAACTTATAATACAATGATCCGCCCCGTTTTAACCTATGCAGCACCTGTGTGGGCTTATTGTGCGAAATCGCACACCCTCACTTTCCAAGTGTTGCAAAATAAATGTCTAAGAATTGAAGCAGAAGCACCTAGGTACACTCCTGTAAGATAATTGCATGCAGAGATGAAACAAGAACAGCTGCAAGACGTTTTTCGCAAAATGGCAGAGCAATTTTATGCTACTAGCCATATTAATCAAAATCCTTTAGTTGCTAGCCTTGGAGATTATGATCCTGAAGAAAATCAGCGTTATTAGCGACCAAAATTGGTTGATGGCGCATAGGCCCCCTTAAGAGCTCGCTGTGATAGGCCGGAGCTCCGATCACTCGCAGGGCTCCTGCCCGCGACCTTCTCGCGGTTTTCTAAACTCTCTCGTGGTCCGGAACATGAAATACACTGTCCCACGACTCGCCCTTGCGCCTGCGTAGCTAATAGTTATAAATAAGCTGGTAATTTCGTTAATGTAAGCCCCGATAGACATAAGCAAGCTATTTTTATTCAGACATAAATTATAAATCCCCACACCCCCCTTTCGAATAGGCCTGGTACGTACTGGCACCGCTTAGGAGTTCTCTGCCAGTGCTGACGAGGGGCGACACCACCACCTGTCATGCTGCTTAAGCTCGTATGGAAGCCTTCAGCCCCAGTACCGGCGAGAGTTTGCATGACAGGAGCCGCACTTATGCACAAAACAATAACAAGTTACACATACAAGGGAAACCTGGGGTAACACATAAATTTTTTCACTACATCAAGACATTCTCCACGAAAACAACACTGTGAAGCATTATGTACTTCACAGCATATGGTATAATATAGACTGGATAGCCTTTGGCTCAGTGGCAGCGCTGCTCTTGAAGTTACGTTGCAATAATTAATTTAACTAATTTGTATAATATTAAACAACAATATTACACTAATGATATATGCTAGCTGTAAGTTAGCTGTGTTGTTTTCTGTAGGTCCGGAATGGCCGACGCTTGTGATTGGCCAGAGTGTGATTGGCTGGTAGGATCACTTACAACCAATTAGAGGGCAGCTGCTGGCACAAACCTTTCTGTGCCTAGCACGAGGCCCGAAAATGTATTATTTTAGCCAACTATTTATTTTAAATATATGCTAGCTCATCAGGCTTGCCTGTGAGCTAATTAAGAGTACTGACATTTGTATTTTTTAAAGTATTTTTCAGATATCTAGTGGGGATACAGGAGGATGAGGCACCTTTATAACCTCGTCCTCCACTAGGGCATTGTGGACCCACAGTGCCCTGGTTAAAACCAGCACCCTCCCAAAATTAAATTAAAGGAAATTAAAGAAATGAAATACAGTTTCGTATACTGTAAAGCTGAAAAAATGCAAAATAAAAATTTTTATAAAATGGCATTGTAACCACTTTGTTTATAAAATGGTATCGTAAACATTTTGTTTGATTACAAAAGTGACAGTAAACAAATACGACATCACTTTCATGTAAAAATGCACAGCAAATTTTAAATTGGGTTGTAGATGCCAATGCAGTCTTTCATTTACACCATGGTTATGTTCTTCCTCTAAAATATTACCAATAAATTTAAAATAAGAATATTAATCTCCCCCATGTGGCATTCTAACCTCAATTTATGGCCGCCATGATTGATTTGCAGCCTGAAAAATTCTTAAGGAAGGTCTGAGGACAAACTAAGAAATTCTTAGTTTTTCCTTAGATTTCACTTACTTTTCGTCTCTGCAATGAAAATTTCTCATAGTTCACTCAAAAATGCCTTAGATTTTTCTCAATATGACTGTGCAATCGTCACTAAGGCCCGATTGTAGAGTCGTTTCGAGTGACACTTGAGGGAAGTTGGAGGGAACTTCGAGTATTTTTCATTGCACAGTCGCAAGTGGAGTGCGAGTGGAGTGAAAGTTGAGGGAATTCTGAGGGAATTCTGAGGGAACACGATACTGCCATTGAAATTTGCTTGATAGCCTAGCACTTGAGGGAAGTTGGAGGGAACTTCGAGTATTTTTCATTGCACAGTCGCAAGTGGAGTGTGAGTGGAGTGAAAGTTGAGGGAATTCTAAGGGAATTCTGAGGGAATTCTGAGGGAACCCGACACTACCCCTGGAATTTACTCGAGACAAATGCAGTGACTCGAGTCAAATACAAAGGAGATAGAAACATTTTATTTTAATTTCCCTTAAATATGAAATGTGTTTCTTAAATTATTGCTTTGTGTAAATGAACTTTTACTGCCGATACAAATGAAAAATTTAATAAAGTGCTCGTGCCGCCATCTCTTGGCCATACATATACTAGCGCGCAAATACACTAGTATAGCAACTTTCAACCAAGTGTTTCTATTTGGAGCCATTTTTGAGACATATCGTCTATTACTGCATTTCGCTGTATTGTTTATTTACACTATAAATTAGTTTCTTAAACAGAAAATAATTACGACAATTATTTTTATGTATCGTAAATGTATTTGCGACAATCCGTCCTCTCTATTTTTAATGTTTGGGGTGAAAACACCAATAACACACAGACAAACAGCCCATTCAGAAGGCGGTAATCAGCTAAGATCTTTTTTTCCCAGTCAACAATTGGCAACAGTTACACTTCACTTCGAGTATACTCGAAGTAACGACTGTGCAATGCAATAAATTTTTTCCCTCAGAATTCCCTCAAGTGTAAGTGGAGTTTGAGGGAATTGTGAGTGTTGTTTACAACAACATAGTGTAAAAATGGCGCGTTTGGTAGATGCTGTTGTGAATTTGATTGAC
>PNEQ01034779.1:5320-25266 GCA_003012365.1 Medauroidea extradentata | reverse complement strand
TAAAACCGTGTAAGTGCAGTCCACCAATGTCTTCACGCAGGAAGCCTGAAAGAACAGATGTAATGTCGTTAGCAGGGATATCAGTCCTAAGGTAGAACGTTAAGTCTATTTATTGTTTGTTGCATTATAAACTTTAAATATACATGATACAGACTGACTAAATATGAGTGTATATTTAAAATACTTTCATAATACCATGACATAGCTGTTTACCACTGATAGCTACATATAATTGCTTATTATTGAGCTGCAGTGGACTGTATTTAACTTTTATAATAGTATAAACAACATTCGCTTGCTTTTCCAAGGAATATTTAAAACAAAACATACACTTTGAGCTCACATAAGGTGAAGTAAACATATAATATATACAAGTGTACAACCACAGCCCATATACGATTAAATTAAATATAAATATTTCATTGCATACTTATGAGCGAAAGACTGTTGAAAACTGCGTAAGTGTAGATAAACAATGACTTCTAGCAGAAAGGATTAAAAGGCCAGAACTTATATTGTTAGCAGGGATGTCAGTCGTACGACAGAGTGATAAGTGTATTTATTGTATTTGTAATATACTGTTCAAATGTACGTAATCTGACGAGACAAAATAAGAACTGATGTCTATTTCAAAGTTTACATAAAAACTAGATAAGGCTTATATAAAAATAAATTATTTATTAATGTTTCTATCCATACTTATGAGCAGAAGAATCTTTAAAATAATATATGTGTGTTCAAACAATGCAGCACTCATGACGGTAGCATTAGTTGCCAGTCGTGAGATAAGATTATTAGTAGCGTTTGTTGTAATCTACTGTTAAATATAAGTTAAGAAGAGTGAGTTAGTTCATAAACGTTGAAAAATTTTCCCAACGCAATGTTAATACCTTTATAATCAAAAATAAATTATTAAAATTATATTTTTCTACGTTTATGTATGAGCTAAAAACTGTCTAAAACCGTGTAAGTGTAGTCTAACAATGAATTCAACAGAAAGGCTGATATGGTCAGACCCATTATCGTTACCAATAATGTCAGTCTTAAAATTGAGTGATAAGTATATTTACTGTTTGTTGTCATATACTGTTCAATTATACGTAATCCGTACTGACTAAATAAGAGCTGATGTATATTTCCATAGCTTAAATAATACCTTGATATAGCCCATATACAAAAAAAAAGTAAATAAATATGTTCTTATGCGTACGTATGAGTTTAAGACTGTTTAAAACAATGTAAGTGTGTTCCAAAAATGTCTTCCAGCAGAAGGGCTGGAATCACCACATCTCATCTAGTTATAAAGGAGTCAGTCGTGAGTTAAGAATATTTTGAAATATTTTTTGTTGTATTCTTTTAAAATATATACCAGTCCCAGAGTTACAGAATAATAATTAACTCTATTCCCAAATATGAGATAACAACAAAATACATATAAATTAAATATATGTGTGTACGCGTATTGCGAGCAAAAGACTTATTAAACCGTGTTAATTTATTCCAACAATGTCTTCGTGCAGAAAGGCTGGAATAGGAAGAACGTATGTCGTTAGCAGAGGTGTCAGACGTGAAATAGACTGATAATTTAATTTTCAATGTATATTGTAATATTGTGTTTAATACGTATGCATAAGAGTTGACGTCAATTCCCAAAGCTTGGATAATCACTGTAAACATATGAATTAAATATATCTGTGTACGCATATGTACGAGCGAAAACTGCTTACATAGCTGTTAGTCTAGTCCAACAATATCGACTTGCAGAAAGGCTTGAAAGTGCAGAACACGTGTAATTAGAAATGATTTCAGACGTGAGATACGAAGATTTCGTTATATTTGTTGTAATATTATGTTGAAATTTACGTAATGCAGAGTGAGAGCATAATTGTTTACGTCTATTCCCAATGCTTAGATAATAACCTGATAAAGCATATAAACATATAAGTTACATTTGTATATGTCTGTGCCTACGTACGAGCGAGAAACATTTCAAAACTTTGTAAATGTGATTTAACAAAGTCTTAAACAGAAATGTAGGAATGGCCAGATCTCTATCATAAGTATATAGGTATGGCAGTTGTAAGATAGTGTGATGAGAGATTTAACGTTTGTTGTAATATACTATTCAAAAGCATGTAATCCAGAGTGACTAAATAACATTTGATGACTGTCTCCAATGTGTATATAATACCTTTACATAGCCTACATACAAGAAATTAAATATTAAATATATTTCTTCGCATACGTATTTGCGAACGAGTCTTTATAACCAAGTTAATGTGGTCAAACAATGTATTCTCGCAGAAAGTCTGGAATGGCTTTATAAAGCCTATATACAAATAAAAAATAAATATATTTAAACACAAACGTATGAGTGAAGGACTCTTTAAAACCATGTAAGTGTGGTCCAACAATGTTTTCTGGAAAAAAAGGCTGGAATAGCCAGAAATCATAACTTTATATCGAATGCCAGTCGTGAGATAAGAAAAATCGCAATATTTGTTGTAATATACTGTTTAAATATATTTTAACAGGAGTAATTTTATAAGCGTTTTCATCTTTCCCAATGCTATTTTAATACCCTGATAGGCTTATAGCCAATATACATATTAGATTTAAATAGATATGTTTCTACGCATACGTATGAGAGAAAAACTGTTTAAAACCATGTAAGTGTAGTAAAACAATATATTCACGCAGGAAGGCTGAAAGAACAGATCTCAAGTCGTTAGAAGGGATGTCAGTCTTTTTATAGTGAGATGAGGAAATTATCCTATTTTTGTAACCCTTTTTTCAAACACAAATTAATCCGAATGACTAAGTGATGATTTGAAATTCCAATGCTAAAATAATACCCTCTTATAGCTAATATACATTTTAAACGTTGAATATATGTGTTTCTATTAATACGTATGAACGAAAAACTGTTCAATCCAACGTTAGTGTAGTATAACAATGTCTTCTTGCAAAAGGGCTGAAATTTGTAGAACATATATTGTTAGCAGGGATCTCAGTCGTGAGATAGTGTTATAAGTAAATTTTAAACATTTCTGGTAATATTTAGTTAAAATATACTTAACCCAGAGTGAATGTATTAGAGTTGACGTAATTCCCTAAGCTTGGTTAATACCAATTAACAATTTAATTAATGATTTAGTGAACGCATATCTACAAGCTAAAGACTGTTTGAAACTGTGCTAGACTTGTCTAACAATGTCTACTCGCATAAAGGCTGCAAAGGCTAGAACTACTGTCGTTAGAAGTGATATCATTCGTGAGATAGTGTGATAAAAAAGTTATTGAATGTTGTATGTTTAGTTTAAAAAATACGTAACCCAGCGTGAGTATACTGTAGTAGACGTCTATCATCAATGCTTAGATGATACCCTGATATAGTCTATATACACATAAATTAAATTTATATGTTCCTATGCTTACATGTGAACGAAAAATTATAAAACCGTGTAAGTGCGGTCCAACAATGTATTTTCGCAGAATGGCTGGAATGGCCAGAACTCGTATCGTTACCAGGGAAGTCAATTTGAGATTAAAAATAATTAGTAACACTTGTTGTAATCTACTGTTGAAATATACGTTAATCAGAATGTGTGCATAAGTGTCGACGAATCTTCCCAACGCTAAGTTAATACCCTAATAGCAAATGTATACGGATATAAATTCTTAAATATATATGTCTGTACGCTTACATAAGTACGAAAATCTGTTTAAAACTGTATTAATCTAGTCTAACAATGTCTACTCGCAGAAAGTGGGAATTTGGTAGATCTCTTGTCGTTAGCAGAGATGTCAGTCTTGAGATATGGTGTTTTGAATAATAAAATAATTTATGTAATAATCAGTTTAAATTTACGTAACCCAGAGTGAGTGCTGAAATATTTTTGTGAATTCCCAATGCTTAGATAATAAGATAATATAGCGTACATACAAATAAATTATATATATTTTTCTATGCTTATATATGACAGGAAAACTTTTAAATCTGTGTAAGTGTGCTCAAACAATGTATTCTCGCGATAAAGTGGAACGGCCAGGACTAATGTCGATAGCTGGAATATCAGCAGTGCGATAGTGTGATGATAAGTAGATTTAGATTTATAATTTTTGTTGTAATATTCAGTTATAATATACTTAATCCAGAGTGAATGCACAATTTATTGTTGACGTCAATTCCCAAAGCTCGAATAATAACTATTTACTAATAAATGAAATATAACCGTGTACCATATGTACAAGCGAAAGGCTGTTTAAAACAGTGTTAGTCTTGTCCAACATTGCAGAAAGGTTGGAATGGACAGAACACATGTCGTTAGAATTGATGTCAGAATTTTAATGATTCTTACATTTATAAATAAATAAATAAATATATATATATACACATTTTAAATGTACGTACCCCATATTGAGTGCATTAGAGTTAAAGGTTAATGCGAATGTTTCAGGATACCGTGATATAGCCTATATATAAATAAATTAAATATATATGTTTCCATGCTCACATATGAACAAAAAACGGTTTAATACCCTGTCAGTGTGGTCCAACAATGTCTTATCGCATTAAGGCGTGATTGAGCAGATCTCATGTCGTTAGCAGGGATGTCAGTCTTTTTATAGAGCGATAAGGAAATCTTTCAGGTTATTTTGTAACACATTTAATCAAATACATGTTGATCTGTGTGACTAAATTAGTGTTGAAATATATTTCCAATGGTTAGATAATAACATGATATAGGCTATATACATTTTAAAAATTCAATATACCTGTATCTCTACATAAGTATTAACGAAAAACTTTTAAAATCGGTGTAAGCGTGGTTCAACAATATCTTCTCACAGAAAGGCTGGATTTGGCAAAACGCTAGAGTGGCCATAACAAATATCGTTATCAGGGATGTAGGTCCTAAGACAGAGTGATAAGCGTATTTAATGTATTTTGTAATATACTGTTCAAATGTACGTAATCCGGAGTAAATAAATATTATATTATGTATATTCCCTAAGTTTATATAATACCATGACATAGCCTATATACAACTAAATTAAATACGTATGTCTCTATCCATACTTTTGTTCCAAAGAGTCTTTACAACGGCATAACTGTGGCCCAACAATGCCTTCAGACAGAAAGGCTGGAAAGGCCAGAACTATTGTCGTTAGAAATGATATCAGTCGAGAGATATAGTGTGATAAAAAGAATGTTAATGATTATGATATGTTTACTTTAAATATACGTAACCCAGTGTGAGTGAATTGTACTTGAAGTCTATTACCAATGCTTAGATGATAACCTGATATTGTCTATATAGAATTAAATTATTTATATTTCTATGGTTACATGAGAACGAAAAACTGTTTAAAACCGTGTAAGTGTAGTCCAAAAATATCTTCTTGAAGATATGCTGGAATGGCCACAACTCATTTCGTTATCATGGATGCCAGACTTGAGATAAAAAAAAATTTTAATATTTGTTGTATTTAACTGTTTGGATATACCATAACCAGAGGTAGTGCATATGAGTTTTTTCGGCTTTCCCAGTGCTATTTTAATACTCTGATATGTCTATAGCCTAATATACATATTAAAACCTATTGATATGTTTCTACGCATGCGTATGAGCGAAGAACAGTTAAAAACTATGTAAGTGTAGTCCAACAATGTCTTCACGCAGGAAGGCTGGAATGGGGAGCTCTCGCATCGGTAGCATGGATGCCAGTCATTAGATACGAAAATTAGAACAGTTTGTTGTAATCTAAATTTAAATATAAATTAACCAGGTTGAGTTCATAAGAGATTAAGAAATTCCCAACGCTAAGATAATACCCATATAAACAAACATAAATTATTTAATTTATAAGTTTCTACGTTTACGTATCAACGAAAAACTTTTTAAAACCATGTAGGTCTAAGTGTAGTCTAATAATATCTTCAACAGAAAGATTGGAATGGCCAGACCTCTTATCGTTAGCAATGATGTAAGTCGTCAGATTGAGTGATAAGTATATTCACTGTTTGTTGTTACATACTGTTCAATAATACGTAATCCGGACTGACTAAATAATAGCTGATGTCTATTTCCATAGCTTAGATAATACCTTGATATAGCCCATATACAAATGAATTAAATGTATATGTTTCTATCCGTACGTATGAGTTGAAGACTGTTTAAAACCATGTAAGTGTGGGCAAACAATGTCTTCCAGCAGAAGGGCTGGAATGGGCAGATCTCATATGGCTATAAAGGATGTCAGTCGTAAGATAAGAATATTATGTAATATTATTTGTAGTATCATTTAAAATACGCGAGTCCAAGAGTGACAGAATTATAGTTAAAGTCTTTTCTCATATATGAGGTAGTAACAACTTACGTATAAATTAAATATATGTGTCAACGCATACATTCGAGCAAAATACTGATCAAACCGTGTTAAATTATTCCAACAATGACTTCGCGCAGAAAGGCAGGAATAGGCAGAACACATGTCGTTAGCAGGGGAGTCAGACGTAAAATAGACTGATAATTTAATTTTCAATGTATATTGTAATATTGTGTTTAAATATACGTAACCCACAGTGAATCTAAAAGACTTGACGTCAATTCCCAAAGCTTGGATAATCACTGTAAACATATGAATTAAATATATCTGTGTACGCAAATGTACGAGCGAAAACTGCTTACATACCTGCTAGTATAGTCCAACAATGTCCACTTGCAGATGGGCTTGAAAGTGCAGAACACGTGTAGTTAGAAATGATTTCAGACGTGAGATACGAACATTTCGTAATATTTGTTGTAATATTATGATTAAATTTACGTAATGCAGAGTGAGAGCATAATTGGTAATATTTGCTGCGTAATCTACTGTTTAAATATATGTTAACAAGAGTGAGTGCATACGAGTTGACGAATTTCCCAACGCTAATTTAATACCCTTGAATAGCTTATACATATTTATAAATTATTCAATATATATGTCTCTACGCCTACGTATGAGCGATGATCTGTGTAAAATTGTTTTAGTCATGTCAAACATGTTCTCCTCGCAGAAAGTGCGAACATGGTAGAACTCTTGTTGTTAGCAGAGATGGCAGTCTTGAGAAATGGTGTGAAGTATAATTAAATACTTAATGTAATATTTAGTTTAAAGTTATGTAACCCAGAGTGAGTGCATAAGTGTTTATGTCTATTCACAATGCTTAGATAATAAGATATAGCGTATATACAAATAAAATATATATGTATGTTTCTATGCTTACATATGAACGAAAAACTGTTTACAACCATGTAATTGTAGTCCAACAATGTTTGCCAGCAGAGGGCTGAAATATTCAGAACTCATGTCGTTAGTAGGGCTGTCACTAGTGAGAAAATGTGATGATTAGAATTTTTAAATTTTTTGTAAATTTTGTTAAAAATATTCGAAACCCGGATTGTGTGAATAAGAGTTGACGACTATTCCCAAATAATAGAAAATAAACAGCTACATATAAAATAAAAATACGTGTGTACGAATATGTACTAACGAAAGACACCTTACATACGTGTTATTCTAGTCCAACAATGTCTACTCACAGAAAGGCTTCAATGGGCAGAACTCGTATAGTTCGAAAGGATTTCATTCGTAAGACACGAAGATTTTGTAATATTTGTTGTAATATTATGTTTTAATTTATTTAAGCCAGAGTGAGTGCATAATTGTTTACGTCTATGCGCAATGCATGGATAATTCACTGATACAGCATATAAACATAATATTTACGAATATATATGTGCGTGGTTGTCTATGCGTACGTCTGAGGGAAAGACTTTTCTCAACTGTGTAATTGTGGTCTAACAAAGTCTTAACAAAGAAAGACTGAAATGGCCAGAACTTCTATCGTTAGCAGGGATGTCAGTCGTAAGATAGAGTGATAGGTATATTTAATTTGTGTTGTAATTTACGGTTAAATTAAACGTATTCCGGAGTAATTAAATAAAAGATGAAGTCTATTTCGAATTGCTAAGTTAATACCTTGTTGCAGCCTATATTCAAATAAATAAAATACATATATTTCAATGCATACGTATGAGTGAAAGAATGTTAAAAACCCGTGGAAGTGTCAACAATGTCTTCTAGTAGAAGGGCTGAAATGACCAGGACTCATGTCGTTAGCAGGAATGACAGTTGTAAAATAATGAGATGATAAGTAGAATTTTACCGTTTATTGTAATATTCATATGAAATATACATAACCCAGAGTGAATGCATAAGAGTTGACGTCATTTCTTAAAGATTGGGTAGTAAGTATTTACAAATAAACGAAATAAAACGGTGTACGCATATGTACTAGCGAAAGACTGTTTAAAACAGTGTTAGACTTGTCAAACAATGTGTGCTCGCAGAAAGGCTGGAAATGCCAGAACTCATGTCGTTAGAATTGATGTCAGTCGTGAGATAGTGTGATACGAAGAATTTTAATGAATGTTATATATATAGTTTAAATATACGTAACCCAGATTGAGTGCATTAGAGTTGAAGGTTAGTGCCAATGTTTTACGATACCCTGATATAACCTATATACAGATAAATTAAATATATATGTTTAAAATGCATTTATTTGAGCTAATAACGGTTTAACGTCGTGAGTGTGTCTCCAACAATGTCACCACGTATTAAGGCGGTATTGAGCAGATCTCATTTCGTCAGCAGCGATGTCAGTCTTTATATAGAGTGATAAGGAAATCTTTCAGGTTTATTGTAACACAATTATTGAAATACATGTTGATCTGAATGACATGTCAGTCGCGATATACAGTGATAAGAAGAATTTAAATAATATGTAACATTTTGTTTAAATTTATGTAACACAGAGTGACTACGTAAATGTTGACGTATATTCCCAATGCTTAGATAATACACTGAAAGCGTATATATGTGTTACATATATGTGTATCTATGAATACCTATGAGTGAAACACTTTTCAAACCGTGTGTTGTTCAAAAATGGCTTTAAGCAGAATGGGAAGGTTTACCAGATATTATATTTTATGTAGGGTTGTCATCCGTTAGATAGAACGATGTCTATATATTGTTTGTTTATAATATACTTTTCAAATATATATTATCCGCACTGTGAAAATATTAGTTATTGTATATATTTAATATACATACATAATACCAAGCCATTGCCTATATATAAATGAATTAAATACAAATGTTTCTATGTTTACGTATAAGAGAAAGACTGTTTAAAACTGTGAAAGAGTTGTTCAACGATAACTTCTTGCAGAAACGCTAGAATGGGAAAAACTCATATCGATAGCAGGAATGTCAGTCCTAAGAGAGTGTGTGATAAGCGTATTTAATGTTTCTTGTAATGTACTGTTCAAATGCACGTAATCCGGAGTGACTAAATAAGAAATGATGTATTTTTCCAAAGTTCATTTAATATAATAATATTGCCTATATACAAATAAATTAATTCATAATGTCTCCATCCATACTTTTGTGCCCAAGACTCTACAAAACGGCATAATTCTGGCCCAACAATGTCTTCAGACAGAAAGGCTGGAAAAGTCAGAACTATTGTCGTTAGAAATGACGTCAATCGTGAGATATAGTGTGATAAAAAGAATGTTAATGAATGTGTTATGTTTACTTTAAATATACGTAACACAGTGTGAGTGAATTGTAGTTGACGTCTATCACCAATGCTTAGATGTTATCCTGATACTGTCTTTATACAATTAAATATATATATATATATGTATATATATGTATATATATATATATGTTTTTATCCTTACGTATGAACGAAAACTGTTCAAGACCGTGTAAGTGTGGTCCAAGAAAGTCTTCCCGAAAAAGGCTGGAATGGCCAGAACTCATTTCTTTATAATGGATGCCAGTCTTGAGATAAAAAAATTGTTAATACTTCTATTCAACTGTTTAATAAATATACCTTAACCAGAGTGAGTGCACATGAGTTTACGGCTTTCCCAGTGCTATTTTAATAATCTGACAGGTCTAAAGCCAATATATATATTAAAATCTGTTGGTATGTTTCTAAGCATGCATATGAGCGAAGAACTGCTAAAAACCATGAAAGCGTAGACCAATAATGTATTCACGCAGGAAGGCTAGAATGAGAATCTCTCACATCGGCAGCATGGATGCCAGATAAGAGACAAGAAAATTAGTACAATTTGTTGTAATTTAATGTTTTTTAAACAGAAGGATTGGAATAGCCAGACCTCTTATCGTTAGCAAGGATGTCAGTGGTCAGATTGAGTGATAAGTATATTTAATGTTTGCTGTCTTATACCGTTCAACTATACGTATTCCGGTGTGACTAAATAAGAGCTGATGTCTATTTTCAATGCTTTGATGATACCTTGATACATCCCATATACAACCAAATTAAATAAATATTTTTTCTGAGCGTACGTACGAGTTGAAGATTGTTTACAACCGTGTAAGAGTAGTCCAACAAAGTCTTCCAGCAGAACGGCTGAAATGGGCAGTACTCGTGTCGTTAGCAGGGTTCTCAATTGTTAGATCGTGTGACAAATATATTTTTAATGTTTGGTATAGTATTTAGTTTAAAAATACGTAACATAGAGTGTATGCATTAGAGTTGAAGTGTATATCCCAAAGCTTGGATACTAACTATATACATGTAAATTAATATATATATATGTGTACTCATATGTACCAGCGAAAGAATGACTAAAACTGTGAAAGTCTAGTCTTAACAATGACTACTTGACGAAAAGCTTGACTGAGCAGAACTCATGTTTTTAGAAAGGATTTCAGTCGTGATATAAGAAGAATTTGTAATATTATTTTTCAATGTATGTAACCCAGAGTAAGTTCATAATTGTGACGTCTATTCTCAATGCTTAGATAATACCCTTACACAGCATATAAACATATTAGTTACGTATATATGTGTCTATGCGTACGTATGAGCAAAAATCTTGTCAAAACTGTGTAAGTGTGGTCCAACAATGTCTTAAAAGTAAAGGCTGGAATGCCAGATCTCATATCATAAGCAGAGATGGTAGTTGTAAGAGAGTGTGATAAGTGTTCTTTTTTTGTGTTGTAAAATACGGTTGAAATGCACGAAATCCGTAGTAACCTAATACCATTTGACGACTATTTCCATTGTTAATACAATACCTATATATAAATATTGTACACAAAAAAATAATATATATAAATATATATGTGTGTATATACATTTCTACGCAGAAGTTTGAGCGAACGACTCTTCAAACTAAGTGTGGTTGAAAAAGGTCTTTTCGCAGTAAGGCCTTGAATAGCCTGAACTCATATTGTCTGCATGGATGCCAGTCGTGAGATAAGAAGATTGGTAATATTTGTTGTAATATACTGTTTAAATATACGTTAACTAGACTGAGTGCATAAGAGTTGGTGGCTTTCAAAATGCTATTTTTTTACCCTGACAGGCTTATGGCCTATATATATATATATATTAAACCGAAATGTTTCGACGCATGTGTATGAGCGAAGTACTGTTTAAAACCACATTAGTATAGTCCAACAATGTCTTCTAGAAGAAGGGCTAAAATGGGCAGAAGTCATGTTGTTAACACAGATGTCAGTCATTAGATAGTGTTATAAGTAGATTTTTAACATTTCCGGTAATATTTATTTATAATATACTTAACACAGAGTGAATGTATTATAGCTGACGGCAACTGCCTAAGCTTGGATAGTAACTATTTACAAATGAGTTAAATATTTAGTGAACGCATATGTACGAGCAAAGACTGTTTAAAACCGCGTTAGACTTGTCCATCAAGGTCTACTCGCATAAAGGCTAGAAAATCCAGAACTTATGTCGTTAGAAATTATGTCAGTCATGTGATAGTATGATAAAAATAATGTTATTTGATTGTTGTATGTTAGGTTTAAATATACGTAACCCAGTATGAGTTTAATGTAGTTGACGTCTATTTGCAATGCTAAGATGTTACCCTGATATAGTCTATATACACATAAATTATATACATATGTTTCTATGCTCACATATCAACGAAAAACTGTATAAAACCGTGTAAGTGCGGTCCAACAATGTCTTATCTGGGAATGGCTGGAATGGCCAGAACTCGTATCGTTAGCAGGGATGTCAGTTTGAGGTAAAAAAAATTAGTAATATTTGTTGAAATGTATTGTTTAAGTATACGTTATTCAGAGTAAGTACATAAGAGGTGACGAATTTTCCCAACGCTAAGTTATTACCCTTATAGCAAATATACACGAATTATTATTCTTATATATATATATATATATATATATATATATATATATATATATATATATATATACATATATCTGTCAATACGCTTACGTAAGTATGAAAATCTGTTTAAAACAGTATTAGGCTAGTCTAAAAATGTCTACTCGCAGAAAGTGGGAATTTGGTATATCTCTTGTCGTGTGAGTGTGCGTTGATTGTTTTTTTTTTATTTTTTGTAAATTTTGTTTAAAATATACGTAACCCGGAGTGTGTGAATAAAAGTTGATGTCTATTTCCAAATCTAAGAAAGTAAATAGGTACATATAATTTATGTATAAGTGAGTACGAATATGTACGAGCGAAAGACTGCTTACATACGAGTTAGTCTAGTCCAACAGTGACTACTCGCAGTAAAGTTTGAATAGGCAGAACTCGTGCAGTTAGAAAGAATTTCATTCGTGAGATACGCATATTTTGTAATGTTTGTTGTAATATTATGTTTAAATTTATGTAACCCAAAGCGAGTTATTAAATATTGACGTCTATTCGCAATGCACAGATAAATCACTGATACAGCATATAAACATATTATTTACGTATAAATGTGTCTATGCGTACGTATGAGAGAAAAGACATTTCGAAAGATATTATATATATATGTCAATAATTTACTACAACAAACAGTAAATAACTTACCGTTTTATCTTAAGACTGATATCACTGCTAACGACAGAAGTTCAGGCAAGCCCAGCCATTCTCGGTAAAGCCATTTTTTAACGACATGCGGTTTCAAAAAGTCACCCGTTCACACGTATGCACAAAATTTTCATTAAATATATTTTTATATATGGTATAGGCTATCAAGGCAATAAGGAAGCATTGGAAATATACATCAGTTATTATTTAATCACTCCGGATTACATATACTTTAACCGTATATTACAACACATTAAATATACTTGTCACTGAAACTTACGGCTGACATCCCTGATAACGATAACAGTTCTGGCCATTCCAGTCTATATGTCTGAAGACATTGCTTGATCCCACTTACATAGTTTCGAAATTCTATCGCTCATACGTACACATTGACAAATATATATATATATATATATATATATATATATATATATATATATATATATATATATATATATATATATATATATATATATATATATATATATAAATATTATGTTTATACACTGTATCAGTGAATTATCCATGCATTGCGAATAGACGTCAACAATTATGCACTCATTCGTATCTCACGAATTAAATCCTTTCTAACTACACGAGTTCTGCCCATTCAAGCCTTTCTGCGAGTAGACACTGTTTGATTATAGTATCTCAGATGTAAGTAGTCTTTCGCTCTTTCATATTCGTACTCACATACATTTATTTTATATTTACCTGGTTATTTTCTAAGATTTGGGAATACACGTCAATTCTTATTCACACAATCCGGGTTTCATATAATTAAAACAAAATTTACAAAAAAATTAAAAATTCTACTCATCACACTGTCTCACGAATGACAGCCCTGCTAACGACATGAGTCCTGGCCATTCCACCTTATCGCGAGAATACATTGTTGGAACATGCTTACACTGATTTAAACAGTTTTTCTCTCCTTTGTAAGCATAGAAACGTATATAATTTATTTGTATATACGCTAAATCATCTTATTATCTAAAAATTGTGAATTGATATAATCATTTATGCACCCACTCTGGGTAGCTTACATTTTAAAAAAATGTTACGTTTAATATTTTATTATTCTTAACACCATATCTCAAGACTGAAATCTCTGCTAACGACAAGAGATCTACCAAATTCCCACTTTCTGCGAGTATACATTGTTGTACTAGACTAATAAAATTTTAAACTTTTTTCTCTTCTACGTAATCGTACAGACATATATATTTAAGAATTTATATCCGTATATATTTGCTATAAGTGTTTTAACTTAGCGTTGGGAAAATTCGTCATATCTTGTGCCCTCGCACTGACTAACGTATATTTAAACAGTAGATTTCAACAAATGTTACTATTTTTTTTACCTCAAACTGACATCCCTGCTAACGAAAAGAGTTCCGGCCATATCAGCTAATCTGTTATAAGACATTGTTGGACCGCATTTGCGTGGTTTTATACAGTTTTTCATTAATATGTAAGCATTTAAACATATATATTTAATTAATGTGTATATAGACTGTATCAGGGTATTATCTAAGCATTGGTAATACACGTCAACTGCAATAAACTCATATTTAAAGTAAATACACAACTATCAATAACATTATTTTTATCACACTATCTTACCACTGACCTCCGTGTTAACAACATGAGTTATGTCCATTTTAGCCATTCTTCTGGAAGACATTGTTAGATTATACTTACACGGTTTTAAACAGTCTTTCGTTAGTACGTATTAATAGAATATATATATTTAATTTATTTGTATAGAGGCTGTTTCAAGGTATTATGTAAGCAGTGTAAACAAATTTCAGCTCTTATTTTGTTACTCCGGATTATGTATAATAAATTAGTTTATTACAACAAACATTAAATATACTTACGACTGCCATCCCATCTAACAATATGAGTTCTAGCAATTCCAGCCCTACAACTTGGAGCCATTTTTGTAAAACACACGGTTATAAAAATTATATAATTATATACTTTTACATAACCCATATTAAGAATGTTATGTATTAACTGTAGATGAAAATTTTCAACATTAACTGAAAACATTTAACGTTCAGTGTAATGTTAAAGTCTTTCTGACTAGATATTTAAACTGGTGCTTTTACAATTTCAATAATGTATGATTAAAAAACTAACACAAGAGTAAGTCAAAACAACCAACTTTGAACTAATCAGAACTTTTAATTCTAGGTCTAAATGAAGAATTACTCTACAATACTTAATTTACAAGCCTAAACAGTGCATACGTTTTGCCATTACAACAAATAGCCTACATTAAATCTAAATGTCAATACTAACGCAGGTAAACTTTTATTAGTTCTGAGTATTCTGACCTGAATTTAGCAATACATATATGCTCATACGTATGCATAGACACACTTATATGTAACTTATATATACGCTTGCAAAATAAAATATTGTGAAACTTTTCTTTCACTTTAATAAAGGATGAGAGAAAATAGAAAATAACCAATAGATATCTCTGTTACTAGAGCTACTGACCAAATGGAAACCAAACGCCTGTAGAAGACATAAGAAATATATTTAAACAGAATTCACGCAATAGGAAGAATAATAACTTCTACAGACAAATCAGGCAATTAGATAATAAAATAAGCACAAATAATTATAGTGTATGGAATTTCATATTATGTGTTTCTACCGTGGCAAGGTGATTAACTCGGGTACGAACCTGACAATCAATTAACTTGCAAACTCGGGTTATACGTAATTATCTGTATTCTAAACGTTTCATTTTCTTGTTTGTTCCCGGAACAATTTATAAACTTCTTTAAACTCTTTGCTAGCTCAGGTTTATAAAATTCAGGACGATTTTAAGTTTTGTTCATTTGAAGTGAATTGCACCCGTTGAGATATAAGAAGAATTTTTAAGCTGTTCTGTCTAATTAACTAATTTTTCGGGAAGTTGGCACGACGGCGTAGTTTGGGTGGGACCACAGTCTATGAAGGTAGAGGTCTTGACAATGACGAATAAAATGTGACTCCCTTCTTGTCGCCGAGCGCTAGTAGTAATTTGGTGGAAGATTTGACATGTTTTTGTATTTGGCTTAGCTTAAAATGTGAAGTTGTTACCGGAATTGCGAGTAGGCCTATTATATGGAAGAAAAAATGGGAACGCCAATTTGTATTGGAACACATTTTTTTTTACAATAGTAAAATTTAGTTTTTAAATATTTTAAATGTAGATGCACATTGCAACGATTCTAAAATTTTGCAGGGCACGAAAAAATAGTTTTTGTACGAATGAGTTCACTAAAATAACAATATATTTCTTCAGACTACTTTTATAAACTGTTCCACACATGCCAATGCATTTATGGACACGGAACATGTATATACTATATCAGCTTACCATATTAACATTATTTTATGTAAATAATTGCAAAAATGTTAAAACGCGAGATGTAAACAAGACAAATCTTCCACCAAATTACTACTAGCGCTCGGCGACATGAAGGGTTCACTTTCTCTTGCTGGAGAGCATACGCAGTGTCAAGACCTCTACCTCTTAGACCGTGGGTGGGACTTACCGAGGAGGTCTTGCCTCTAGATCATCCCTTGATACTCATTCGACCACATCCTTCTCGTCCTGGGTGGCGACCACGTAATCTTGGTGCTCGTAAGACGATCGCGACCTCTTCACCCTCAGGTGAAGCTCTCTTTACCCTCGTTCATCGAATAGTGGACCCGTCGAACTGTAGAACTCGGAGACCTGGACAGCAACGAACACTAAGTGGACTATGAAATGGCATGATCCACGGGCTTTTCTTAACTATTCCCTTGAACATCCTTCTTCGGCGTTGACATCGTGTATAATTTCCAATGAAATTCTCCTGGTATTAGTCGTAGGAGTAAAGTGAGAACTTTCTGTCGACGCGTATGAACAATTTAGCATCTCGTCGATGAAATCCTCAGGTCTTCTTGACTACACGTCTGTTCGAATTCATGGACGGGAACGTTCTTATTTTCCATTATATTTTCTCAATCGTTATTCAACAAAACTACTTCTCTTGTTTTACGTCGCAACACCCATTCCATTCAATACTTTCCTCGTAGATAACCGCGTGTTTTTTTTTTTTTTTTCAATACTATCAGATCCGGTTTTAATCCGTGATGCAAAGATATCAAAGCTGTAGAAGTCATTAAAGTTACAAAAACCCAATATCTTATACATTCAATACATAGACGATATAAAATTTAAATCCTTTCTGGTACCATGGTAACTATGGTCATAGAATAGTAAATACCTAGGTTGAGTGACAAATAAATTGAAATATATACTCATCTGTAACATTGGACAAAATGCTATGTTACACGCTGTATCAGGGTGTTATCTAAGCATTGGTAATAGACGTCAACAGTTACGCAGTCACTTTCGGTAACATTAATATAAACTAAATATTACAACAAACATAAAAATCTTCTTATTACAATATATCACGTCTGACATCCCTGCTAACAACATAAGTTCTGCCCATTCCAGCCTTTCTGTGAGATGACATTGTTGGTCCACTTTTACACGCTTTTAAAAGTTTTTCGTTCATATGTATGGAGAGAAAAGGGTATATTGTATTTTTAAAATGTATATAGCATATATCAGGTTAATATCTAAGCATTGGAAATTGATATTAACACTTATTTAGTCACTCTGATCATCATGTATATGAATAAATGTGTTACACAAAACCTGAAAGATTTCTTTATCACTGTATAAAAAGACTGACATCCCTGCTAACTACATGAGATCTGCTCAATGCCGCCTTAATGCGAGAAGTCATTGTTGGACACACACACGTTTTTTTAAGGCTTATATCTCATATGAAAGCACGGAATAATATATATTTAATTTATTTGTATATAGGCTATACAGGTTATCGTGAAACATTGGTATTAACCGTCAACTCTAATGCACTCAATCTTAGCAACGTATACTTAAACTAAATATAAAACGATCATTAAAATTCTTCTTATCACACTATCGCATGACTGACATCAGTTCTAACAACATGAGTCCTGGCCTTTCCAGGTTTTTCTGCGAGCATACTTTGTGGGACAAGTCTAACACTGTTGTAAACAGACTTTCGCTAGTACATATGCGTACACCGATATGTTTCGTTTATTTGTAAACAGTTACTATCCAAGCTTTGTGAATTGACGTCAACTCTTATGCATTCACTCTGGGTTAAGTATACTCCATCTGAATATTACAAAAAACATTAAAAACTTATCATTTTACTATTTTACGACTGACACCCCTTCTAACGACAAGAGTCCTGGCCATTTAATCCCTTCTACTATAACTTATTGTATGACTACACTTACAGGGTTTTAAACAGTTTTTCACTCATACGTACGCATAGAAACATGTTTATTTAATTTATTTGTATGTAGGCTATAACAATGTATTATCTAAGCAATTGGAAATAGACTTCAATTGTTATTTAGTCATTCTGGATTTCGTATAATTTTACCGTATATAACAACACACATTGAATATTCTCATCACTCTATCTTACGACTGACATCCCTTCTAACGTCAAGATATCTGGCCATTCCAGCCGTTCTGTGTGAAGAAATTGTTGGACTACACTAACGTGGTTTTTAACAGTAGTTCGCTCATACGCATGAGTCGAAACATATCAATTTAATTTTAATATATATATATATATATATATATATTGCCTATAAGCTTTTCAGGGTATTAAAATAGCATTGTGAAAGTCACCAACACTTATGCACGTACACTGGTTAACGTATATTTAAACAGTAGATTATTTCAAATTTTACCAACTTTCTTATCTCATGACTGGGATCCATGCTTACAATATGAGTTCTGGCCATTCAAGGTCATACTGTGAGCAGACATTTTTGAACCACACTTACATGGTTTTAAAGAATCGTTCGCAAATACGTATGCGTACAAATAAATATATTTTTTGTGTGTTATTTATACATATAGGTATTACATAATCATTGGAAATAGTCATCAAATGTTATTAGGTTACCACGGATTTCGTACATTTGAGCAGTATTTTACAACAAACATTAAATTCTCTTATCACACTCTATTACAACGACCATCCCTGCTTATGATATGAGATATGGCCATTCCAGACTTTGTGTTGAAGACGTTGATGCACCACACACAGTTTAGACACAATGTCTTCAGACAGAAAGGCTGGAATGGCCAGAACTGTTATCGTTAGAAGGGATGTCAGCCGTAAGTTTGAGTGAAAAGTATATTAAATGTGTGTTGTAATATGCGATTAAATTAAACGTAATCACGTGTGATTAAATAAGAACTTATTTATATTTCCAATGCTTCCATGATACCTTGATATAGCCTATAAATAAATTAAGTAAATATATATTTCTATGCATACGTGTGAACGGGAGACTTTTTAAAACCGTGTGTTGTACAAAAATGGCTTTATGCTGAATGGCTGGGCTGGCTAGAACTTCTACCGTTAGCATTGATATCAGACTTAAGATAAAACGGAAAGTACATTTATTGTTTGTTGTAGTATACTGTATATTACTAAATAAGATTTCACGTGTGTTTAAAATTCTTACATGAAACCATGGCATAGACAATATACACTCATATTATATATATATATATATATATATATATATATATATATATATATTAATGCATACGTATGAGCGAAAGTCCTGTAATAACCACGTTAGTGTGGTCAAACAATGTCTTCACACAGAAAGGATGGAATGGTCAGAACTCTTATCGTTAGAAAGGGTGTCTGTCGTAAGATACAGTGATAAGTATATTTAATTTTAAATTATACGTAATCCGGTATGACTGAATAAATCTCAAGTCTGTTTCCAATTGCTTATGTAATACCTTGTTATAGCCTATATACAAATAAATTAAATATATATATATATATATATATATATATATATATATATATATATATATATATATATATAT
>PNEQ01034778.1:0-25185 GCA_003012365.1 Medauroidea extradentata | reverse complement strand
AGCCATTTTAAGAAGAGGCTGTGTTTTGTCCAGTTTTTTTCTGAGAGTTTGTAGTGAGCATCAAGCCATCGTGGGATACGAACTGTAAGACTGACGCTTAACAATCTCTATTTTTTTATCCCTGTCCTGTGGCTCAATTTGTTTTGTTGAACTGAAAATGTGTAAAAATTATAAAAGTTTTAAGCCTCCGGGACTGTTTGAACTATTTTTGTGCCACGCTTCTTATTTTGACCAAATTTGCCTCAGGAAGTGTCTAAATTTTATCTAAACTGTTTGGAACTTCTACTAACAATTTGCGAGACTGAATTTAATGTTGATACGTCATCCTGTAGCCAATCTAGTGGTCCTTTGTGTAGTATCTCACGCCTACCACTGGATTAACTAGCCGAGCAAACTTATTAGTTTTTGAGCTGAATTTCGAACCTACTGATTTTATTTTATAACTCCAGAACACGTAATTTAAGTATATGACGTTTGATATTTTTTGGAAGTGTATAGATTATGTCAGTGATATGTGTGGAGAGAGTTATTTTTATACTAAATACCACAGCAGCCTGTATTGGGATAGCAACTATTTTCTTTTCTTTGCATTCAAATTCACCTAAAATAAATCAGGATTATCTTAATTCCAATAGTTTTTAATGACTGTTGCCATCTCAGTGCCTTCTGGAAATTTTTATATTTTTTTGCAAGTGCTACATGCATATGTGTCAAGTGGCTAGCGTCCACATAAGATTTGTTGTGTAACACGCATCTGAATTCGTTTCCACATACCAGCGTTCCACACTATCATCTCTAGTACACATTACACAAACACGAAAATTTTAACTTCACATCATTATCACATTGACGAGAATGCAGCAGATAATTTATCTTTATTACTAAGTATAACACATTATGTTTCACACTCTGTAATATTGATCTCCTATGAATATAAATATAATGGCATAAATTTTGTAATATGCTGCCCCTAATCTACTCTTGACATCGAGTAGGCTTTAATAAAACAAGAGTTTCCTTAATTGGATCGTTCCAAATTTAGCTTCAAATTAGGCAACTAAGCCATATTTACTTCTTGACTCGCTCATTACAGACTAAAGACGTTATTTTCAAGTGTTATATATTTAAAGGAAAAGTAAATGTATGTATGTACATATATATATATGTTGTACCTCCTCAGGCCCGAGACCAAAGCCTGAACCGCAGACACGTGTCATGAGATGGGGAGGGGGGGGGAAGTGCGATAGCAGCGAGAGTAAGCCTGGAAAAAACTATACAGTTTTAATGTAGATCATAATAACTGCAATCTAAAGACAGACAAATGAGACTAGAATTAATCATAATAATTATGTATGGTAAATGTATATTTAGTGTGGCCATGAGCGATGCTAGCGCTTCTGGCATGCATCACGTGCGGCCAGCGCGTGCACCTCTCACCCCAGTTGTTCTCTAGCGTGCAGTGCGGCCGGTTGGGTTTTTGCGAGGGAGCCTACATCTTTGTCTTCAACTGATCGTCGTTCATTCTGTTTGTTAGTAAGTTTATCCGGAACGTTTTGCATCATTACCTCCCTCGCACACACCATTAACGTGATCAGCATTTTGTTTTGTTTTGATCCGTTCATAAATATAACATTTAGCTGCCCGCAGAGACATTTGGTTAGCATGACCACATGGTCAGTGGTCACTTCAATTTTTAAAGAACTCCAGATCAATTATGTAATTTTCTGTATTAAAGTTAAGTAGAGGAGAACACAGGGAAAGAGTTATGGCCAAGTTTGAAGGGGGGGGGGGAAAGTCTAGTGTAACCTAAACACATGGTCGAGTAAGAAGTATCTCGTTATTTCTAGTAGCTAGTTTTGTTCCATTGCAGCGTGTGAGGCGTGCTCCTGGCCTACATGGAGCGGAAGAGTGTAAGTACCAGCGACACCATCCTGAAGAGTGCTTCACGGCCCCTATATGCCCTGAGATATCTCGTGTCTCCCTGGCTCAGTCGGGGCAATAGATAAGTGGCACCCATTTACATTAAAACCTACGTAGTTTATCGCCCTCAGAAACCAACGATGTCAGTTGGTGCCCAATGCTTCGGCAAGTGAATTTTCATCGAGATCAAGACAACCAGAACCATGTGGGTGACCACACTTCCGCCCGCCATCTTGAAGGGCACACGACAACAGGAACCAATCACATAGCAGCAGGAAACGAATCAAACAACACCAGGTACTGTGCTAAGTATACAGGCGTGCCCGAAAGTAAAATAATGTGGGCAGGGGTAGAGTGAATGCAGTGAACGTGGCCTGGGAACGTAGGCCCTGCTGTACAAGCTACGTTCGGGACCGTAGAGTGAACGTGTACGACATGTGGGCAGATCGTGAAAACAGAGGGACTGTGTGAGAGAGAGCGAGGGGGGAATGAGCTGGTAAGAAGTGAGGCAAAACAGTACAAGGGACGAACTGGGGAAGTGTTTACATGAGTGACATGCGGGACGGACTGTCACAGGACTTGCGCGACAATGGGCGAACTAAAATCATTTGCGGACGGAGTGTTTGCGTGCCAGTAGTTTGTCAGGAGGGCAGTTACAGCGAGGCCAGTAGGAATGTCGAAACCAGAGAAGCCGGAACCGCGAAGTGACGCGACGAAGACACGGGAACGAACCAGACTCATGGCCCGCCCCCTCCCCCCCACAAAATGTGTTGCTACCGGAGTTTAGCGGAACGATTCTGGACAACATGGACAGATTCACAGACTGCTGAGCGGAGCGTTTACACAGGTATGGAGTACCGGTGGAGGAATGGACCGAGAGAGTGAGTCGACAGCTACGAGTGGAAGCACGCGAGTGAAGGTATGTCTGGGGCGGACCGTACGTGACATGGGAAGAGCTAGTAATGGGCCTCCAGGCCAGCTTCGCGAGGGAGCAGACAGTAAAGAGTTGCACGGCGGAGTTTTATGAAAGGCAACAGCGAGAGGGTGAAGCCGCAGAAAAGTTAATCGCGCAGAAAATAAACCTGTCCCGGCACATTGTACCTAGGGCAGAGGGTAAGCAGGCATTGGCCGTTATCGCCAGACTCCTACTAGCACCACTGTAGCCGTTCGTGAGACCGCGACCTGGGGACGATGTGGCGGAGTTTGTAGACAAGGCGCTGGCTGCGAAAAGAGGACTGAACTATCTGGTGCGTGTGGTGACACCACACAAGGAGCGCCACTATACGAGTGAAACCAACCAGAGACTGAGGCAAATCGAGGCACCACCCAATGCTGGGGCTCGGCGGGCCCAAAACGAACACCCCCAAGTGTAGAACGTGCGAGAAAGGTGTGCGACACTGGGACAGGAACTGCCCGGTGTGCAACATCCAGGGACTGCCGTCGGGAAACGGGGCGTGAGGGTAAGTTCCCAGCATGAAGACCTCCCTGCAGACCCGCCTGTATCACGCAGTGCCCCACACCTGGCCCAGATGTCGACCAAAGCGTCCGCCTGCTGCGCATTCCAGCCTGCGTCAACGATCGCGACGTCGCCGCCCTGGTTGACACGGTCGCATCCCACACCTTTGTCAGGCTGGAGTTCGTGGAGGACCAGGAGGTGCAGGCAAGCACCGAGACCCTCTACCTTGCCGCCCGAGGACGATAGTGCACGAACTTGGGCATGGCAGAGGTCAAGATACAGCTGCGGAACCTGTCGACGACCACGATGGCGATCATTGTGGACGACCTGCTGGAGGACGTGGTACTGGGACAGCCGAGGGAAGGAACCGAAGGAGGCGGTGATCGAGGCGGCGGAACGATGCCTACACCTGGTGAGTGGCAACCAACCGACCATCTATGCAGTGGGTGAGTCCAAACCAATTTTTCATACGAGAGTGACTTTGGCGGACCTGGAACATGAGGTCCCGACCGAGTTTTAGGCCCGCATGGATGAGGTGGTGTAAGAGTTCGCGGGTGTGTTCGATTTTTCAGACTTGTTGCATGCCACTGTTGTCACTGAACACCATATCCCAATAGAGCGAGAGACCCCTGTGTACACAGGCCCTAGGCAGTATGGTTTTGGGGAGAGGAAGGTTATTCCCGAGCAGGTAACGGAGATGTTGTTTGAAGGGATTATCGAGCCCACACAAAGTAACTTTAATGCATGCATAGTCTTGGTACTAAAGAAGGACGAGTCCCTTAGATTCTGTGTAGCTTCCGCCCACTGAATGTGGTGATGCAATCAGCCCCAACCCTGCAGATTAATGTGGACGACGCTCTGGCGGGACTAAAGGAAGGGAAAGTGTTTTCCACCCCAGACCTTAAGTCAGGGTATTGGCAGGTGCCGATACACCCTAGGGACAGGGAGAAGAACGCATTTACGCCGGATGGTGGACATTTTCAATTCAGGGCAATGCTGTTTAGACTGAAGTGTGCCCAGCGACGTTTCAGGACATGGTAGTACAACTGCTCGAGGGACTGATTGGGGACTTCATAACTGCGGACCTTGACGACATTATCTGGTCAGACTCGGGGGATGAACACATACAACACGTGAGTCGTGTCCTAGAACGACTTGCCACACCACAAACTCGTGGTATCCCCGGCAAAGTGCCACAAAGGAAAGCGAAGTGTATAGTTCCTGGGTCACATAGTACGCAAGGAGGGCAACTACACACACTCAAATCACCTAGCGAAGATTGCAAATTGGGAGCCCCCACGCACGTGGAAACAGCTACAGAAATTCATTGGACTGACGAACTGGATGCGGAAGTATGTGCTCTACTCCGCGGAAATATGTGTGCCTCTGACAGAGATGTTGTTCCAGCACTAGAAATTCTGGTGGACCGAGGAATACCTGCTCGTTTGAAGAACTGAAACATAGGTTTGCAGGGTGCCATGTGTTGTCATGTGTTGATGCCGACCACCGTCTGTATGTCCAAACAGACGCGAGTTTGACAGGAGCGACGGCAGTGTTGTATCAGCTGACGGAAAAGAGTCGGAGAGACTGATCATTGACTACGTGAGCGTGAAATTCACACCTGCCCAGCAACACTACCACAGTAACAAGTATGAGTGTTTGGCAGTAGTGTGGGCCCTGTGCAAATACAGACCATACCTAGAGGGACAACAATTCACCCTGAGCACGGCCAATCAGTGTTTAACCCAGCTGGACACTATGCATGGCCTTCGAGGCAAGTTGGTTTGAGGGGAACTGATGCTGCAATCCTCTGACTATGCCATCGAACACATGGCAGGTAGACACAACTAGCTACCCGATGCACTATCCCTTGACCGGGTAGATGAAATGATGCCACTGGAGGTGGAAGATTGGGAGATGCTTTGCCCACCAGTGGCAAATGCTGGTCTGAAATATATGGCTTGTTCTTTGTTTGGTGAACCTTTTTAACGAAATCTGTCAGCTGTTTTAAAACCAATCTGAATGATACAATGTCATGTGTGATTGATGTACCTATTATTAAAATAATGTAAACATGTATACAAGACAAGATAATTTGAGATTTAAAAGTTCTTCATTTGTTTGGGATTGTTATAACAAGCAAAACCATTTTGTGCCGATGCTATTTCACTACTTATAAACAGGCAGAAGAAGTCCCTTTGAAAATAGAAGAAGACTCGATCAAGTGAGTTGCTAAGAGTAGATCATAATCGCTAATTAAATAAAGATGTTCTATGCAATTCCCTCTATTTACAGATGTTCGAGACTTATCAGGGTCACGAAATGGCAGCTCTTGCTTTGCAATGAAACACACAGCATCTACTAAGCATTTTATTAAAATGTCACGATTTTTTTTACTTTTTCATTGTGCAGCAAGTCACTAATGCCTTTCTGTTCATTAAGCTGGTGATCAATCCTAGTTCTACTAAAGCTATTCAACTGCAGAAATCACATTATATGGTTGGCAGATTTCTCGCGCCTAGGAATAGAAAGGGTTAAGGCAATTAAGTTTCCGAAACCACTCTTACACCAAACACTGTTATCATTAGAAAAAAGCAAACAGGGCCAACAAAACAGCTTATTCAGTTTTTAGATCCTGATAACCAGTGAGTGTTCTCGTTCTGACAGACATTGAAGGACCGAACTTATTCTCTGTTTTTCTCTTTATGTTGGGTTTTTAAACCTGGCAGTGCCGGACATGGCCTGCCATTCTTCACAATATCACATTTTTGTTGAATACTTATTCCAGAAAAATAGAATTGTTTCTAATAAACTGTCAACAATACACACTTCTGATGGCTTTTCAAAAGGCCGATCGGTATCCATCATTAATATTCCAGCATCCGTAGCACTACGATTCACTCCAATGAACAATACTTGTCACTTATTTACTGGTTACCGCGAAATGCGTAATGCTTACTTATCTGCCGCTACAAGCTGCTCTCCAAACAAACAGTTCACGTAACCCCACTAGATACCTCTGATGACCAGTGAAGCTCTCGGCCGAGAACTACAAATGCCGAATGTGGTTGTGTGTAAGCACTTAGGTATCCTGCCTGAAGGCAGAGGAAAGGGCAGTGCGCGCGCATGTAATATCGCCAACAGAGCAGAACACAAGAAGCTCCCACAATCGAGCAAGCGTAGCCCTTAATCGAAGCGCAGCCATATACATCTCGTCACCTTGAGCGCCCACAGAGCACATTTGCTATCACCTAATGGGCTAGGGTGCACAAAAACTTAAAATAAATGTAAATGTTTAATAATCGCTTTTCGAGTGCGCTTGCACAGCAAGCCTAGCAAGCACTGAGAATTCGCGACTGTTGCCCACCCGTCAGACAGGAAACGACACAGCAAGAAGACCGAGATACGTTGGTCCTGCAGGCGATTGAGGATGGACCGACCCCACCAGGGGGCACGTGGGTGGAACTGGATCAGGAGGTGTAGAGAACACAAGTAACATCACCCAAGGCCGCCACCGTTAGAGAAGCATGCGCAGAAGGTGCACACCCGAACACGAGGGTAGTCGACGACGTCCTACAGCCCAGACCACCGGGGAACATGGATGGGTGGCGAACATATGTATCCCTGGAAGCCCGGGCAAGCATACTACGCTACGCACATGACCACGAGCGGTGGGCCACAAAGTAGCAGTGCAGACCGGCAGGCACTTGCACGAACATTTCCATTGGCCAGGCGTAGCGATGGACGTGCGAGCTTATGTCCGCTCCTTAGAACAATGCCAGACGAAGAAAGCCCAGAGAACAGAGGGAGTGGGACAACAACGAATCCACAGGCCAATAGATGTATTCCAAGACCTGGCAGTGGACGTGATGGGACCATAACCATGGTCACCGAGGGAGAACAAGTTCCTGGTGGTTGTCACTGACCTGATGAGCCAGTGGGTAGATGCATTTGTGGACAGCAACATAAGTGCAAGCACAGTGAGTACGCTCCTGGAGAGGGTGTGCTTTGCTAGGTTGGGCTACCCCAGATCTATCCTGATGTACAATGGGCGGCAGTTCGTGGGGTGGATATGGAAGCAGTGGTGCAGGAACCTGTAGATTCAACCCCTTACCACGTCGGTGTACAACACATGGGCTAACCCAGTAGAACAGAGATACCAGGAACTCAAAAAACAGCTGCGCCTGACCCTATAGGAAGACCATCAGGAGTGTGACACCATCATCGCAAAAGCTCTGTTCTGCCTCAGGCGATGGACAAATGAGGCGATGGGTCGATGCCGGCAGAACTGGTAATGGGTAAACAGCTGACCCGACCAGGCGAACTAGAGTTGGAGGGGAGGGAAGAGCACACAAGAGACGGAGGGGCACAGCAGAGGACGGAGCCTGTGGAGGAAGCATGGAGATCGCAAGAAGAATATGCGAGCTGGATCACACCCCAGTCAACACGCCCCCCACGACAGCTGGAACTAGGCGACCAGGTGTACATGAGGAACCACCCCTTGTCGGCGGCAGGGCAACAGTTTTGCGCAGGACTGGCACCGCGCTGGACAGGACTGGTGACCATCATTCGAAGAGCTGGTTGCATGTGCTACATAGTGAGGTACCAAAGGGGAGGAGGTACGAAGATCCACAGGGACGACCTACGGACGGCACACAAAAGAGCAGTAGAGGAAGAAGATGACGTCAGAGACCAACCGATGGAGGGCGGCGAGGATAACATCAGAAACTAACCAACGGAGGGCTCAGAATAAGGAGGTGGGGAATACACAGCCACACCCCCCTCGCCGGAGCCGTGAAGAGGTTGGCTGGACCCATACATGGAGCCTACCGTGACGGAGCCTGAGGAACCGCCATCCACACCGCCATTCCCTGGGTAATGGCGGGAATGGGGCCTAAAGTTCTCCTTGCACGACGCAACTTTCTGGGTGACTATAGAGGAGCCGCAGGAAGAACGCCGGAGGTGGCAGGTACGGGCCTCTTGCCTGCGCATCGCCCGCCCCGGCAGCCACCACGATGGCAGAGGGCCCCCCTCCCCACACACACCGAGATGCTGCACTGTCATATATTAACCAAGATAGCTTAGACTGATGAGAGGAGGGTCTGACACCCCCCTTCCGCTTGGAGAGGGCGACGCCCGCCACGATGCAAACCACCTACCACCGATACGACCTCTGGATTCGCACCCCAACCTGTCGTCACCAGTGCTGTTCGACACCCTAAAGTGTTGTGGACACGGGTTCGTGGCCAGGTTTGGTCTTGGAGGTGTATGACGTCGTACCTCCTCAGGACCAAGATCAAAGCCTGAACTGCGAACACATGTCATGAGATGGGGAGGGGAAGTGCGATAGCAGCGAGAGTAAGCTTGGAAAAAAGTATACAGCTTTAATGAAGGTCATAATAACAGCAATCTAAAGACAAACAAATGAGACTAGTATTAATCATAATAATTATATATGGTAAATGTATTTTGAGTGTGGCTATGACTGATGCTAGCGATTCTGGCATGCGTCATGTGCGGCCAGCAAGCGCACCTTTCACCCAAGTTGTTCTGTAGAGTGCACTGCGGACTGTTGGGTTTTTGCGAGGGAGCATACATCTTTGTCTTCAAATGATCGTCGTTCATTCTGTTTGTTAGTAAGTTTATCAGGAACCTTTTTCATCATTACCTCCTCCGCACACACCATTAACATGATCAACATTTCGATTTGTTTTGATCCGTTCATAAATATAACATTTAGCTGGCCACTGAGGCTTTTGGTTAGCATGACCATGTGGTCAGTGGTCACTTCAATTTGGAGATCTACAGTTTAATTACATAATTTTTTTGTATTAAAGTTAAGTAGACGAGAACACAGGGAAAGAGTTACGGCCAAGTTGCAAGTGTGTGTAATCTAATGTAACCTAAACACGTGGTCTAGTAAGAATTATCTCGTTATTTCGAGTAGCTAGTTTTGTTCCATTGCAGCGTGTGAGGCATGCTCCTGGCCTACAGGGAGCGGAAGAGTGTAAGTACCAGTGACACCATCCTGAGCAGTGCTTCACGGCTCCTATACGCCCTGAGATATCTCGTGTCTCCCCGACTCTGTCGGGACAATAGTTGAGTGGTACCCATTTACATTAAAACGTATGTAGTTTATCGCCCTAAGGAACCAAACGGTGTTAGTTGGCATCCAATGCTTTGGCAAGTGTATTTTCATCGAGATCAAGCCGACCAAAACCACGTGGGTGAACACACTTCCGCCCGCCATCTTGAAGGATGCAGGACAACGTAACCGACCATGTGGCAACTAGAAACGAATCCAACAACACCAGGTACTGTGCTAAGTGTACAGGTGTGCCCAAAAGTGAAATAATGGGGAGAAGGGGAAGAGTGAATGTAGTGAATGTGGTCGGGGAATGTAGGCCCTGCTGTACAAGATATGTTCGGGACCGTAGAGTGCACGTGTACGACACGTGGGCAGATCGTGAAAACAGAGGGGCTGAGTGTGAGAGAGCGAGGGGGGAACGAGCAGGTAAGATGTGAGGCAGAACAGTACAAGGGATGATCTGGGGAAGTGTTTACATGAGTGACATGAGGGACGGCCTGTCACAGGACGTGCACGACAGCAGTCGAACTAAAATCATTCGGGGACGGAGTGATTGCATGCGAGCCATTTGTCAGGAGGGAAGTTACAGCGAGGCCAGTAGAAACGACACCAGAGTAGCCAGAACCGCGAAGTGACGCGACGGAGACACAGGAACGGAACAGACTCATGGCCTACCCCCTCCCCCACAAAATGTTTCGCTACCGGAGTTTAGCGAAACGATTTTGGACGACCCAGACAGAGTCACAGATTGCTGCCCGGAGCGTTTACACAGGTATGGAGTACCGGTGGAGGGATGCCACGAGAGAGTGAGTTGACAGCTACGAGGGGAAGCCGGCGAGGGATGGTATGTCTGGGGTGGACTGTACACAACATGGGAAGAGCTAGCCATGGGCCTCCACGGCAGCTTCGCGAGGGAGCAGACGGTAAAGAGTTGCACCGCGGAGTTTCACGGAAGGCAACAGCGAGAGCGTGAAGCCGCAGAGAACTTAATCGCACGGAAAATACACCTGTTCAGCGCATTGTACCGGGGGCAGACGGTAAGCAGGCGTTGGCCGGTATCGTCAGACTCCTACTAGCACCACTTCAGCCATTCGTGAGACCGCGACCTGGGGACGACAAAGCTGAGTTTGTAGAAAAGGCACTGCCTGCGGATAGAGGCCTGAACAACCTGGTGTGTGCGGTGACACCACACAAGGAGCGCAACTATACGAGCGAAACCAACCAGAGACTGAGGCAAATCGATGCACAACCAAATCCTGGAGCTCAACGGGCCCAAAACGAACCCCCACAAGTGTAGATCGTGCGAGAAAGGTGTGCGACACTGGGACAGGGACTGCCCAGTGTGCAACACCCAGGGACCGCCGTCGGGAAACAGGGAGTGAGGGGAAGTTCCCAGCGTGAGGACCTCCCTGCAGACCCGCCTGTATCACCCTGTGCCCCACATCTGGGCCAGATGTCGACCAAAGGGCACCGCCTGCTGCGCATCCCAGACCGCATCAACGATCGCGACGTTGCAGCCCTGGTTGACACGGACGCATCCCACACCTTCGTCAGGCCGGAGTTCGTGGAGGAGCAGGAGGTGCGGCCAAGCACCGACACCCTCTACCTTGCCGCTCGAGGACGATCGTGCGCGACTTTGGGCACGGCAGAGGTCAAGATACAGCTGCGGGACCTGTCAAAGACCACGACGGCGATGATCGTAGACGACCTGCTGGAGGACGTGGTACTGGGACAGCCGTGGCTGGAACAGCAGGAGGCGGTGATCGAGGTCGTGGAACGATGCCTACACCTGGGGAGTGGCAACTACCGGACCGTCTACATAGTGGGTGAGTCCAAACCTATTTATCATAACAGAGTTACATTGGTGGACTTGGAACACGGAGTCCCGACTGAGTTCCAGGCCAGCATGGATGATGTGGTGCAAGAGTTCGCGGGTGAGTTCGCTTTTTAAGACTTGTTGCATGCCACTGTTGCTGCTGAACACCA
The DNA here is from genome assembly GCA_003012365.1 of Medauroidea extradentata. Lineage (NCBI taxonomy): Eukaryota > Metazoa > Arthropoda > Insecta > Phasmatodea > Phasmatidae > Medauroidea > Medauroidea extradentata. Next base: position 13,735 of record PNEQ01034778.1, on the reverse strand, counting down.
TATCCCAATAGAGCGAAAGACCCCCATGTACACAGGCTCTAGGCAGTATGGTTTTGTGGAGAGGAAGGTGATTCGCGAGCAGGTAGTGGTGATATTGTCTGAAAGGATTATCGAGCCCATGCAAAGTAACTTTAATGCATGCATAGTCATGGTACCATAGAAGGACGGGTCCCTTGGATTCTGTGTAGACTTCCACCCGCTGAATGTGGTGACGCAATCAGCCCCACCCCCGCAGATCAATGTGGACGATGCTCTGGCGGGACTAAAGAACAGAAAGTGTTTCCACCCTAGACCTTAAGTCAGGGTATTGGCTGGTGCCGATACACCCTAGGGACAGGGAGAAGACAGCATTTATGACACCGGATGGTGGTCGATTTTAAATTCAGGGCAATGCCATTCAGATTGAAGTGTGCACCACGACGTTTCAGGACATGATGGTACGACTGCTCGAGGGACTGATTGGGGACTTTGTAACCGCGCACCTTGATGACATCATCATATTGTCAGACTCTGGGGACGAACACATACAACACGTGGGTCGTGTCCTAGAACGACTTGCCACACACCAACTCGTGGTATCCCCGGCAAAGTACACATAGGAAAGCGAAGTGTAGAGTTTCTGGGTCACATAGTACACAAGGAGGCAACTACACACACCCAAAACACCTACCGAAGATTGCAAACTGTGAGCCCCTACGCACGCAGAAACAGCTACAGAAATTCATATGACTGGCAAACTGGATGCGGAAGTATGTGGTCTACTTCGCGGAAATATGTGTGCCTCTGACTGAGATGTCGTCCCAGCACTGGAAATTCTGGTGGACCGAGGAATGCGCGCTCGTTTGAAGAACTGAAACAGGTTTGCAGAAAGCCATGTGTTGTCATTTGAAGATGCCGACCGCCGTCTGTACGTCCAAACAGACGCGTGTTTGACAAGAGCGGGGGCAGTGTTGTATCAGCAGACGGAGAAGAGTGGGAGAGACTGATCACTGACTACGTGAGCGTGAAATTTACAACTGCCCAGCAACGCTACCACAGTTACAAACAGGAGTGTTTGGCAGTAGTGTGGTCCCTGTACAAATACAGACCATTCATAGAGGGACAACAATTCACCCTGCGCACAGACAATCAGTGTTTAACCCGGCTGGACACTATGCAGGGCCATCGAGGCAAGTTGGTTAGGGGGGAACTGATGCTGCAATCCTCTGACTACACCGTCAAACACGTGGCAGGTAGGCACAACTAGCTACAAGACGCACTATCCCGTGACTTGATAGATGAAATTATGCCACTGGAGGTGGAAGATAGGGAGATGCTTTTACCACTAGTGGCGAATGCTGGTCTGAAATATTGGGCTTGCTCTTTGTGTGGTGAACCTTTTTAATGAAATCTGTCAGCTGTTTTAAAACAAATCTGAATTATATAATGTCACATATGATTGAAGTACCTATTATAAAAATAATAAAAACATATGTACAAGACAAGATAATTTGAGATTTAAAAGTTCGTCATTTGTTTGGGATTGTTATAACAAGCAAAAACATTTTGCGCAGATGATATTTTACTAATTACAAACAGGCAGAAGAAGTCCCTTTGAAACTAGAAGAAGACTCGATCAAGTGAGTTGCTAAGAGTGGATCATAATCGCTAATTAAATCAAGAAGTTCTATGCATTTCCCTCTATTTACAAATGTTCGAGACTCATCAGGGCCACGAAATGGCAGCTCTTGCAATGCAATGAAACACACAGCATCTACTAAGCATTTTATTAAAATGTCACGATTTTTTTTTACTTTTTCATTGTGCAGCAAGTCACTAATGCCTTTCTGTTCATCAAGCTGGTGATCAATCCTAGTTCTACTAAAGCTATTCAACTGCAGAAATCACATTATATGGTTGGCAGATTTCTCGCGCCTAGGAATAGAAAGGGTTAAGGCAATTAAGTTTCCGAAACCACTCTTACACCAAACACTGTTTATCATTAGAAAAAAGCAAACAGGGAAAACTACACAGCTTATTCAGTTTTTTAGATCCTGATAACCAGTGAGTGTTCTCGTTCTGACAGACATTGAAGGACCGAACTTATTCTCTGTTTTTCTCTTTATGTTGGGTTTTTAAATCTGGCAGTGCCGGACATGGCCTGCCATTCTTCACAATATCACATTTTTGTTGAATACTTCTTCGAGAAAAACGGAATTGTTTCTAATAAACTGTCAACAATACAAACTTCTGATGGCTTTTCAATCGGCTGATCGGTATCCATCATTAATATTCCAGCATCCGTAGCACTACGATTCACTCCAATGAAAAATACTTGTCACTTCTTTCCCGGTTTTCGAAATGCGTAATGCTTCCCTTGTCCGCCGCTAGATGCTGCTCTTCAAACAGTTCACGAAACCCCACTAGATAACTCTGATGACCAGTGAAGCTCTCGGCCTAGAACTACAAACGCCGCATGTGGCTTCTGTGTAAGCACTTAGGTATCCTACCTGAAGGGGGAGGAAAGAGCAGTGCGCGCGCATGTAATATCACTAACGGAGATGACCACAAGAAGCTCCCACGATCGAGCAAGCGTAGCCCTTAATCGAAGCGCAGCCATATATCTCTCGTCAACTTGAGCGCCCACAGTGCACATTTGCTATCACCTCATGGGCTAGGGTTCACAAAAACCTATAATAAATGCTAATGTTTAATAATCACATTTCGATTGCGCTTGCACAGCAAGTCTAGCAAGCACTGGGAATTCGCGACTGTTGCCCACCCGTCAGACAGGAAACGACACAGCAAGAAGACCGAGATACGTTGGTCCTGCAGGCGATTGAGGATGGACTGACCCCACTAGGGGGCACGTGGGTAGAACTGTAGCAGGAGGTGAAGAGAGCACAAGTGACATCACCCAAGGCTGCCACCCTTAGAGAAACATGCGCAGAAGGGGCACACCCGAACAAGAGGGTAGTCAATGACGTCCTACAGGCCAGACCACCGGGGAACATGGATGGGTGGCGAACATATGTATCCCTGGAAGCCCGGGCAATCATACTACGCTACGCACATGACCACGAGGGGGCGGGCCACCACGGAGTGGTGAAGACCCACAGGCACGTGCACGAACACTTCCAATGGCCAGGGGTAGCGACGGACGTGGGGGCGTATGTCCGCTCCTGCGAACAATGCCAGACGAAGAAAGCCCAGAGAACAGAACGAGTGGAACAACAACGACCCCACAGGCCACTAGATGTATTCCAAGACCTGGCAGTGGACGTGATGGGACCCTACCCACGGTCACCGAGGGAGATGAAGTTCCTGGTGGTTGTCATTGACGTGATGAGCTGGTGGGTGGATGCATTCCTGGTCAGCAATGTAAGGGCAAGCACAGTATGTATGCTACTGGAAAGGGAGTGCTTTAACAGGTAGGTCTACCCCAGATCTATTCTGATGGACAATGGGCTGCAGTTCGTGGGGTGGACATGGAAGCAGTGGTGCAGGAACCTGTAGATTCAACCCCTTACCACATCGGTGTACCACCCATGGGCTAACCACTTGAGCGGAGAAACCAGGAACTCAAAAAACAGCTGCGCCTGACCCTACAGGAAGACCATCAGCAGTGTGAAACCCTCATCGCGAAAGCTCTCTTCTGCCTCTGGTGATGGACAAATGAGGGGATGGGAGTGATGCCGGCAGAACTGGTAATGGGTAAACAGCTGACCCGATTGGGCCACACCCCAGTCAACACGCCCTCTAAGACAGCTAGAAGTAGGAGACCAAAAGTACATGAGGAACCACCCCTTGTCGGCAGCAGGGCAACAGTTTTGCACAGGACTGGCACTGCGATGGACAGGACTGGTGACCAACAGCCGAAGAGCTGGTCGCATGTGCTACACAGTGAGGGACCAAAGGGGAAGAACTACGAAGGTTCACAGGGACGACCTACGGCCGGCACATATAAGAGCAGTAGAGGAAGAGGATGACGTCAGAGACGAACCGATGGAGGGCGGAGAGGAAAACGTCAGAAACGAACAAACGGCGGGGCCCGGAAGAAGGCGGTGGGGGATACGCAGCCACACCCCCTCGCCGGAGCCGTGGAGAGGTTTGCCGGACCCAGACATGGAGCCTACCGTGACGGAGCCTGAGGAACCGCCGTCCACACCACCATCCCCTGGGGAATGGCGGGGATGGGGGTCAGAGTTTTCCTTTGTACAAACCAAATTTCCTGGGTGACTATAGAGCCGCCGGAAGAACGCTGAAGGTGGCATTTACGGGCCTCTCGCCTGCGCCTCGCCCGCCCCAGCAGCCACCACGACAGTGGAGGGCCCCCCTCCCCACTCACACCGAGACGCTGCACTGTCATATATGAACCAAGACAGCTTAGACTGGAGAGAGGAGTGGCGACAACCCCCCTTCCGCCCGGAGAGAGCGACACCGCGATGCATACCACCTACCACCGATACGACCTCTGGATTCGCGCCCCAACCCGCCGTCACCAGTGCTGTTCGAAACCCTAAAGTGTTGTAGATACGGGTTCGTGGCCAGGTTTGGTCTTTGGGGCGCATGACATCGTATCTTCTCAGGCACAATACCAAAGCCTGAACTGCGGACACTTGTCATGAGATGGGGAGGGGAAGTGCGATAGCAGCAAGAGTAAGAGTGGAAAAACTATACAGTCTTAATGAAGATCATAAAAATGGCAATCTAAAGACAAACAAATGAGACTAGAATTAATTATAATAATTATATATGGTAAATGTATTTTTGAGTGTGGCCATGAGCGATGCTAGCGCTTCTGGCATGCATCAGGTGCGACCAGCATGCGCACATATCTCCCCAGTTGTTCTCTAGCGTGCAGTGCGGCCGGTTGAGTTTTTGCGAGGGAGCCTACATCTTAGTCTTCAAATGATCGTCGTTCATCCTGTTTGTTAGTAAGTTTATCCGGAACCTTTTTCATCATTACCTCCCTCGCACACACCATTAAGGTGTTCAGCATTTTGATTTGTTTTGATCCGTTCATAAATATAACATTTAGCTGCCTGCAGAGGCTTATATTAGCATGCCCACATGGTCAGTGGTCACTTCAATTTAGAGAACTACAGATTAATTACGTAATTTTCTGTATTAAAGTTAAGTAGAGGAGAACACAGGGAAAGAGTTACAGCCAAGTTGCAAGTGTGTGTAAAGTCTAGTGTAACCTAAACACATGGTCGAGTAAGAAGTATCTCGTTCTTTCGAGTAGCTAGTTTTCTTCCATTGCAGTGTGTGAGGCGTGCTCCTGGCCTACATTGTGCGGAAAAGTGTAAGTACCAGCGCCACCATCCTGAGCAGTGCTTCACGGCTCCTATACACCATGAGATATCTCCTGTCTCCCCGACTCAGTCGGGGCAATATTTTAGTGGCACCCATTAACATTAAAACCGACATAGTTTACCGCCCACAGGATCCAAACTGTGTCAATTGACGCCCAATGTTTTGACAAGTGAATTTTCATCGAGATCAAGCCGAACTGAACCACGTGTGTGAGCGCACTTATGCCTACCACCTTGAAGATTGCACGACAATGTGAACCGACCACATGGCAGCAGGAAATGAATCCAACAACACCAGATACTGTGCTAAATGTACGGGCGTGACCGAAAGTTAAATAATGTGGGCAGGGGAAGATTGTATGCAGTGCATGTGACCAGGGAACATAGGCCCTGCTGTACAAGATATGTTCGGGACCGTAGAGTGCACGTGTACGACAGGTGGGCAGATGGTGAAAACAGAGGGACAGAGTGAGAGAAAGCTAGGGGGGAATGAGCTGGTAAGACGTGAGGCAGAAAATTACAAGGGACTATCTGGGGAAGTGTTTACATGAGTGACTTGCAGGACAGCCCACCATAGGACTTGCGCGACAGCTGGCGAACTAAAATCATTCGGGGATGGAGTGTTTGTGTGCGAGCAGTTTCTCAGGTAGGCTGTTGCAGCGAGGCCAGTAGGAATGTCTACACCAGAGAAGCCACAACTGCGAAGTGACGCGACAGAGACATGTGAACTGAACAGACTCATGGCCCACCTCTTCCACCCCACAAAATGTGTCGCTACAAGAGTTTAGCGGAACGATTCTGAACGACCCAGACAGATTTACGGACTGCTGCGCGGAGCGTTTACTCAGGTATGGAGTACCAGGGGCGAAACGGCCCCCTAGAAAGTGAGTCGACAGCTACAATGGGAAGCCTGCGAGTGGTGGTATGTCTGGGGTGGTTCGTACGCGAGGGAAACGACGGTAAAGAGCTGCACGGCGGAGTTTTACGGAAGGCAACAGCGAGAGTTTGACGCCACAGAGAAGTTAAACACGTAGAAAATACACCTGTTCCGGCACATTGCACTGGGGTCAGATGGAAAGCAGGCGTTGCCCGTTATCGCCAGACTCCTACTAGCACCACTGCAGCCGTTCGTGAGACAGCGACCTGGGGACGACGTGATGGAGTTTGTAGACAAAGCACTGGCTGCAGAAAGAGGACTGAACCACCTGGTGTGTGCAGTGACACCACACAAGGTGCGCAACTATACGAGCGAAACAAACCAGAGACTGAGGCAAATCGAGGCACAACCCAATCCTGGAGCTCAACGGGCCCAAAACAAACCCCTACAAATATAGAACGTGCGAGAAAGGTGTGCGACACTGAGACAGGGACTGCCCAGTGTGCAACACCCAGGGACTGCCGTCGGGAAGCAGGTAGTGAGGGGAAGTTCCCAGCGTGAGGACCTCCCTGCAGACCCGCCTGTATCACCCAGTGCCCCACATCTGGGCCAGATGTCGACCAAAGCGAACCGCCTGCTGTGTATCCCAGACCGCATCAACGATCGCGACGTTGCAGCCCTGGTTGACACGGCCGCATCCCACACCTTCGTCAGGCCAGAGTTCGTGGAGGAGCAGAAGGTGCGGCCAAGCACCGACACCCTCTACCTTGCCGCTCGAGGACGATCGTGCGCGACTTTGGGCACGGCAGAGGTCAAGATACAGCTGCGGGACCTGTCGACGACCACAACGGCGATCATCGTGGACGACCTGCTGAAGGACGTGGTACTGGGACAGCCGTGGCTGGAACAGCAAGAGGCAGTGATCGAAGTCGCGGAACGATGCCTACACCTGGGGAGTGGCAACCACCGGACCATCTACGCAATGGGTGAGTCCAAACAAATTTATAATAATTGAGAAACTTTGACTGACTTGGACCACGAAGTCCCGACCGAGTTCCAGGCCCGCATGGATGAGGTGGTGTAAGAGTTCATGGGTGAGTTCACTTTTTCAGACTTGTTGCATGCCACTGTTGCAGCTGAACACCATATCCCAATAGAGCAAGAGACCCCTGTGTACACAGGCCCTAGGCAGTATGGTTTTGGGGAGAGTAAGGTGATTCGCGAGCAGGTAGAGGAGATGTTGTCTGAAGGGAATATCGAGCCCAGGCAAAGTAACTTTAATGCACGCATAGTCTTGGTAGCAAAGGAAGACGGGTCCCTTGGATTCTGTGTTGACTTCCGCCCGCTGAATGTGGTGACATAATCAGCCCCACCCCCGCAGATCGATGTGGACGATGCTCTGGCGGGACTAAAGAAATTGAAAGTTTTTTCCACCCCAGATCTTAAGTCAGGGTATTGGCAAGTGTAGAGTTCCTGGGTCACATAGTACGCGGGAAGAGCAACTACAGACACCCTAAACACCTAGCGAAGATTGCAAACTAGGAGCCCCCAAGCACGCGAAACAGCTACTGAAATTCATTGGACTGGCGAACTGGATGCAGAAGTATGTGCTCCACTGCGCAGAAATTGGTGGCCTCTGACGGAGATGTCGTCCCAGCCCTGGAAATTGTGTTGGACCGAGGAATGTGCGCGGGGGTATAAAGAACTGAAACATAGGTTTGCAGTTATGAGTTGTCATGTATAGATGCCGACCACCTTCTGTAGGTCTAAACAGACGCGAGTTTGACAGGAGCGGGGGCAGTGTTGTATCAACTGACGGAGGAGTTGAATATGTAAGTGTGAAATCTACACCTGCCCAGCAATGCTACTGCAGTAATGAGAAGGAGAGTTTGGAGGTAGTGTGAGCTCTGTGCAAATACAGACTATACCTAGAGGGACAACAATTCATCCTGCGCACGGACAATCAGTATTTAACCTGGCTTGACACTATGCAGGGCGGTCGAGGCAAGTTGGTTAGGTGGGCACTCACGCTGCAATCCTCTGACTACGCCGTCAAACATGTGGCAGGTAGGCACAACTAGCTACCAGACGCACTATCCCGTGACCCGGTAGATGAAATGATGCCACCGGAGGCAGAAGATTGGGAGATGCTTTGCCCACCCATCAGACAGGAAACTGCACGGCAAGAAGACCGTGATACATTTGTCGTGCAGGCGATTGGGGATGGACCGACCCCACCAGGGGGCACGTGGGTGAAACTGGCGCAGGAGTGGGTGGAGAGCACAAGTGATGCCACCCAAGGCCTCCACCCTTAGAGAAGCATGCGCAGAAGGTGCACACCCGAACCGAGTGTAGTCGATGATGTCCTACAGGCCATACCGCCGGGGAACATGGGTGGGTGGCGAACCTATGTACCCATGGAAGCCCGGGCAAGCATACTACGCTACGCACATGGCCACGAGGGGGCAGGCCAACACGGAGCGGTGCAGATCGGCAGGCACGTGCATGAACACTTCCATTGGCCAGGGGTAGCGACGGACATGCGGGCGTATGTCCGCTCCTGCGAACAATGCCAGACGAAGAAAGTCCAGAGAAAGGAGGGTGTAGAACAACGACCCCACAGGTCACTAGATGTATTCATAGACCTGGCAGTTGACATAATGGGACCCTACCCACAGACACCAAGGGGGAAGAAGTTCCTGGTGGTTGTCACTGACCTGATGAGCTGGTGGGTGGAGGAATTCCCGGTCAGCAATGTAAGGGCAAGCACAGTGAGAACGCTCCTGGAGAGGGAGTGGTTTACCAGGTGGTGCTACCCCAGATCTATCCTGATGGACAATGGGCGGCAGTTCGTGGGGCGGACATGGAAGCAGTGGTGCAGGAACCTGCAGATTCAACCCCTTACCTTACCAAGTCGGTGTACCATCTGTGGGCTAACCCAGTTGAGCGGAGAAACCACGAACTCAAAAAACAGCTGCGCCTGACCCTACAGGAAGACCATCAGCAGTGTGACACCCTCATCGCGAAATCTCTGTTCTGCCTCCGGCAATGGACTAATGAGGCGATGGGGGCGATGCCAGCAGAACTGGTAATGAGTAAACAGCTGACCTGACCGGGCGAACCAGAGTTGGAGGGGAAGGAAAAGCGCACGAGAGAAGGAGGGGCACAGCGGAGGACGGAGCGCGTGGAGGAAGCACAGAGATTGCAAGAAGAGTATACGAGCTGGATCACACCCCAGTCAACACGCCCCCCACGACAGCTGGAATTAGGCGACCAGGTGTACATGAGAAACCACCCCTTGTCGGCAGCAGGGCAACAGTTTTGTGCAGGACTGGCACTGTGCTGGACAGGACTGGTGACCATCAGCCGAAGAGCTGGTCGCATGTGCTACACAGTAGGGGACCAAAGGGGAGGAGCTACGAAGGTCCACAGGGACGACCTACGGACGGCACACATAAGGGCAGTACAGGAAGTGGACGATGTCAGAGACGAACCGATGGAGGGCGGCGAGGAAATCGTCAGAAACGAACCAATGGAGGGCCCGGAAGAAGGCGGTGGGGGATACGCAGCCACACCCCCCTCGCTGGAGCCGTGGAGAGGTTGGCCGGACCCAGACATGGAGCCTACCATGAGGGAGCCTGAGGAACCGCCGTCCACACCGCCATCCTCTGGGGAATGGCGGGGTTGGGACCCAGAGTTCTCCTTGCACTACGCAACTTTCCGGGTGACTGTAGAGGAGCCACCGGAAAAACGCCGGAGGTGGCAGGTACGGGCCTCTCGCCTGCATATCGCCCGCCCCGGCAGCCATCACGATGGTGGAGGGCCCCTCTCCCTACACACACCGAGACACTGCACTGTCATATATGAACCAAGACAGCTTAGACTGGATAGAGGAGTGGCTGACACCCCCCTTCCGCCCGGAGAGAGCGACGCTGCGATGCAAACCACCTACCACTGATACGACCTCTGGATTCGCGCCCCAACCCACCGTCACCAGTGCTGTTCGACACCCTAAAGTGTTGTGGACACGGGTTCGTGGCCAGGTTTGATCTTGGGCGCGTATGATGTCGTACCTCCTCAGGCCCAAGACCAAAGCCTGAACCGCGGACATGTGTCATGAGATGGGGAGGGGAAGTGCGATAGCAGCGAGAGTAAGCTTGGAAAAAAGTATACAGTCTAATGAAGATCATAATAACGGCAATCTAAAGACAAACAAATGAGACTAGAATTAATCATAATAATTATATATGGTAAATGTATTTTTGAGTGTGGCCATGTGCGATGCTAGCGCTTCTGGCACATGCGGCCAGTGTGTGCACCTCTCACCCCAGTTGTTCTCTAGCGTGCAGTACGGCCGGTTGGGTTTTTGCGAGGGAGCTTACATCTTTGTCTTCAACTGATCGTCGTTCATTCTGTTTGTTATTAGGTTTATCCGGAACCTTTCGCATCATTACCTCCCTCGCACACACCATTAACGTTATAATTTTGTTTTGTTTTGATCCGTTCATAAATATAACATTTAGCCGCCTGCAGAGGCATTTGGTTAGCGTGACCACGTGGTCAGTGGTCACTTCAATTTTGTGAACTCCAGATCAATTACGTAATTTTCTGTATTAAAGTTAATTAGAGGTGAACACGGGGAAAGAGTTGCAAGTGTGTGTAAAGTCTAGTGTAACCTAAACACGTGGTCGAGTAAGAAGTATCTCGTTATTTCGAGTAGCTAGTTTTGTTCTATTGCAGCGTGTGAGGCATGCTCCTGGCCTACATGGAGCGGAAGAGTGTAAGTACAAGTGACACCATCCTGAGGAGTGCTTCACGGCCCCTATACGCCCTGAGATATCTCATGTCTCCCTCGACTCAGCCGGGGCAATAGCTGAGTGGCACCCATTTACATTAATACCTACGTAGTTTATCGCCCTCAGGAACCAACCGGTGTCAATATATATAACAGGCACATATACATATATTTAACCTGATACAGAATTTTTTTTGCCATACTTGGCATTAAGGGCCTTCCTTTTTTTGTTTGGCCCAAACTTAGATCATTTTTAGATATAAGTTTGGGTCTAACCGCTGCTGTCTTATGTATTTAGTTAGGGTGATACAATTTTCGATTTACAAGTTTTTGAGTTGGAGCAGCTCTTTGCTGGGGTGTAGAGGAGTTTTTGGTGTGGTATAGCCACTCGCGAAATATTACATTACAAGTAACGAAAACACGTTTATGACCGCACTTCACACAACTCTTGTATTTCAATGCTAACAATAGTATGGTAGTGTTGCTTGTGCAAGTAGTTCATATGTCTTTTGGGAGATGGCACCTCTGTTCACAAACATGCGAGATACAGCGGTGGGCCAATTTTGGCAACGTTCCCCTATCGATCTCTGCCTGACTTACTTCTATGTGAGCCAACAGCATAGTTGAGTGTTAATTTTTGCATACAAGTAAAATTATTTTTAAAAATTATCACAATATTTTTCCAGACATTAAAATGTAAACCTAAATTAAAAATGATATACAGCTACCAACATTAACTTGTTTCATTACATAATGTTGAAACGTTTGTCTTAGGTCTCCCTTCTTGTAACTGTGAGAGTATTTGTGTTTCCTGTTGTTTAGGAAAATTTCCTCACAGAATAAATTGTCTGTTTTAATTAACAAAATTTTCTGTAAACAATTATCACGTTATGATAAACAGCATTTATTTTGTGTGCCTCAAAATTATTGTTAGATTATTAGTTTATAATAAAGCTACAGCTATATTACTTCATGAATTTATATTTGCTTAGTATAAATGGCACGAAGTTAAAGAACAATCACAAATAAGTAATGTGTTTCTTGCAAACATTATAAACTGTTTAAATCGATAAATATAATGCTAAACAATTCACAATAAAACACAGCTAAAGTTTTACCACAATGTATCTTAAATTTGTCCACATTTATCTTTCCTCCTTAACGAGCACATGAATCTAAAACATTCGGAGCTCTTAATATAGTCAATTATAGTTAGACACATACTTGCATGTGTTTCCCTTGCCCATTGTTAAGGTAAACATACGGTTTACGATACAATGAGAAAAGGATCGATTTTAATCACCGCTTCATCAATCTGATTAGCTAATAATGTGATTAGATAAATAGGCCTACCAAGAACTCGGACCAGTACAATTATATTTAATCGGGCTGAAGGATAGGTCCTGAAAGCATTTTTTTTGCGTAAGCAGTATTCTGAAGCATCTCAATATTACGCGACTATATTTTAACAGGTCTAAGAACAATGGAGAGACACATTTTATCCCTTTTCCCCTTTCTCTTTTAAATTTCGTAAAATTTTGAAAATACTTATAGGCATCATTATAGTAAAGCATATCTTACGTTTTTGCTCATCTTAGCAGTCGGATTTCGAAAAATCCTTACTGGTGTAAAAATCACTGCTATTGCTCGTCAGTTTCCATCTATATCAACGTTTCATCAAAACACTTATCACACTCTTTTTATCTCTTAAGAGGAGTCTTCGCCAGTGTCGAATTTCTACCTTAGACGCGTTGGAACAGCATAGTGATAAGTGCCAGTGTCCCATGCTTGATGACATGGGCGTTGGAACGTTTTTGAAGTGGGGGGGGGGGGGGGGCAAAATAAAAGTTCTGCCAATCCACGTAAATGAAGCGGAAAAATTAGGGTTTTTTGGTGCAAAATGGTGCTATTTAAGCAGTATTGTTAGCTAAAAATTAATTACACAGCTAGCAAAAATATTTAAAATTTTTGTAGAGTAAAATTGTTTGAAAGAAGAATTTAACAACTGGCTCTGAATGATCTGTAACAGATTCTTCATCTCAATGGTTCTCTCTTAGCATCGTAGTCGTCTCCACCAGTGGCATAGGTTACTTAAGCTGTTAAAAGGCCCTTAAACCCTCTCATCCCTCCTCCAGTGGCACAGACAGTAATTTGCATTTGAGTGGATGTCGGTAGTTTTCTTCATAAGTTGAACGGCCCAAGAAGACCCGCCGTTCAGCATCACCCATAGTAATTTCCACTTGCGAAAAATTTGGAGTTTCCTGTCTTGGGATTTTCGGCACATTTAAGCATGTAAAAATGAAACACCGAATATTAAAACTTACAATACATATTTTATGAAATTTAGGTTTCCTACACTTTACAAATAAATGTTTATTTTATTCAACAGAACAGACTGTATTATTAAATAAACATTTACAACACTACATTACTCAAACAGATGTCATTAAGTTCTACTGCTTTGAAGTTTAAAAAAGTACAAAACAGAAAGTAACATGTAACAGTAACATAGCTTGTTAATGAAGAGTCGTGACAGTGACAAATATGGGAATTAATATATACATATTTCCAGTAGCGGCCGGTGTTAAAGTGCACAGGTGCACGTGCACACCCAGTTTTCTACAGAACATTTCTTTATTTTTTAATGTTTTAAAAAGTTTCTGTTTATCTACTATTACCAATGGCATCTAAACGCAGATACTCATGTTGTGTTGTTAACATCTTTTACGAACGTATGTTTTATTTTTCCGTTTGCTGCGATATTGC